>PVJC01039635.1:0-16154 GCA_004026665.1 Murina feae | reverse complement strand
GGCTGATCGCTCCCCACCCCCACACCACCCATCACCCGCCACCATGCCATCTCCCTCCCGCCCACCCCCACATCCCGCTCACCCAGTGGCTGGCACGGCACTGCATTGGCCTCCAGGGCTGCGGGCTGCCATCTTGCCTGAGCTAATTTGCATACAGCCATTCTGATTGCCTGGTGGGCGTGGCTTACCCCCTCCTGGAGAAACGGTTAATTTTAATATTACGCTTTTATTAGTTAAGATATACTTAATCTCTTCCCATTTGATTGTACATCAGTGACAATATCTGTAAGTGCTCTATCATACATACACCCGTGGGTATCTTTGCTGTTGATTTTTAGAGAGTGGAGGGGAGGGAGGGGAAGAGAGAGAGCGAGAGAGAGACAGACAGACAGACATCAATGTGAGAGAGACACATCAATTGTTGGCCTCCTGCACCCCCCACTCGGGTGGAGATCAAACCTGCAACCAGATGTGTGCCCTTGACCAGGAATCGAACCTGTGATCCTTGGGTGCACGGACTGCAACGACTGACACTCTAACTATTGAACAACACTGACCAGGGCTCCCCATTATATTTTTATTTCATTTGTGGAGTACTTCAGTTCTTAATTAGATCTTACCTGTTTGACTATTGCCTTGCAGCTTTGAGAATTCCAAACTTTGCTCATGTGTTTTTCAGGATCAGAATAAAAACTGTACTATTTTATTTTGATCTCTAAAAGCTTATTTTTGAATATGACAGCATGTTGTATTCCTCAGTCTTGCCCAAATTTAAATCTGTGGAAAAAATTATTCTTGGTAATTGGTTATAAGCAATGTGTTGTAATAAATGTATTTTATATAATGATCTAATTTGAAGTTTCTGATTATTATCAGGTTATGATTAAAGAGAGATGTTTGAGAGTTTCATATTAGTTTAAAAATGCTTGTAGAGTACAGTTTTAATGATGTGATCATCTCATTTTTTCTCCTTCTAAATCAGTGATTCTAAAATCTTGTGAACCAATCATCAAACACTTTAGAAATTGTTTTGTACTTTTCCTGGTAGTAGTAGTGATTGAAGGTTGACATTTTAGACATTTCTGAATGCCTAGTACAATGCTTGCACTCCTTTTGTTCAAAGGGAAAGTATGAGGTGTCACGTCTAGATTTACACACAAGACATTATACATTATTTTCTACTGTAAATTAAGATGTTAATCTCAAGAGAGGAGAAATTCTTAGAAAATTTCTCTCCTCCTAGCAAATGACAAAACAGCCTCCCTTTTGCATATAAATAATATCTCAACTGTATACAACATAAACGTTGACCCATATTTTCACTTCCATAAAAATGAAAAAATATTTTTTAGGAACTGAGTTTAAAAATATATATAATTTCTGCCTGCTTTGGAAAAGAATTTCTTGCATTCATTCAGTGATTGTTTCCCCCTTTTAGGCCTCAGATTCCTCTCATAATCCATTAAAAACTATAAATCCTCCGTTAGGAAAAATATATAAACATACAGAATTTTGCACATACTAATATTCTCTTAGTCTGGGCTTTACATTACACTAGTAGCTTAAAAACGTGTTTTGAGTGTTCATAATTCTTTTTTTAGAGGACACTCAGAGGGCAAAGGTTAAAATAAGAGAAAAGGATACCTGTCCTACCTCATATATGTGTGCTGAACCACACTGCCAGCCTCCTTCCCTGCCTGCCTACTACTCTCGCGTTCCTGGGTCAACTTACAAGCTTCCTACTTTGATTTTTGCTTGGGGACAGGTTTAAGTGACACGTCTCCAGATGAAGGGTTGATAGAGGACTTGGCTGTGGAAGACAGAGCTGTGGAGCGACTGGCAGAAGGATTGCTTTCCCACTACCTGCCAGACCTGCAGAGATCAAAACAAGCCCTGCAGGAACTCACGTGAGCTAACAAAAGCCAGAGGTGCACTCCTTTCCCCTCTGGTAGAGTCATTTACTGTATAAGTATATACTGTATTAAGGTATATTATTTTGTAACATGTTATTCAATTGGGCATTTCTATATCTTTAGCAATAGCAGATGGGAGTCGAGGAGTTCATAGTCATCTAAATGTAAAAAGTGAAATGAATACTTCTAGGGTGTTTGGCTTCTAAGAAGTACCTCTAAATCTTATCTAGGCTTTGGTTAGCTTCTGGTGTTTTACCATTATTTTATGAAAGCCTTGCCTATTGGGAATGCTCCAGGGGTAAGGCCAAAACCAGCAGTCCAACACTGCCTGCCACTCCTGCTCATCCCGGCCCCACTGCACCTGTCGCCATTGCTCAGTAGGCTCACTGCTGTTCCTTTGTGGTCTCCCGGTTGTGGCAGCCAGCTGTGAGCCCTGCCTCTGGTGCCCCTCAGTCAGCTGAGCAACACTCCCGCTGTGGGAGCGCACTGACCACCAGGGGGCAGCTCCTGCATTGAGCATCTGCCCTTTGCTGGTCAGCGCATGTCATAGCGACCAGTCTACCGGTTGGTTAGGCTTTTATATATATAGATATTTATTGTTGAGAGTATTACAGATGTCCCCATTGTTCCCCTTTACCCAGTTCCTGCCCTGCCCCAGGTCTTCACCATCCTATTGTCTGTCTTCTTAGGTAATGCATATATGCATATAAGATCTTTGGTTAATCTCTTCCCACCCCCACCCCTCCTTCCCTCTGAGATTTATCAGTCTGTTCCATGTTTCCATGCCTTTGGTTCTGTTTTATTCATCAGTTTATTTTGTTCATTAGCTTCCTTGTTCATTTATTTTGATTTTTAGATTAAATTATTGATAGATAAGTATTTATTGTCATTTTATTCATATTTCTTTTCTAATTCTTCCTTTATCTTCCTCTTCCTCCTCTTTCCCCTCTTCTCCTCTTCCACCTCTCCCCCTTCCTCATCTTCCTCCTCTTCCTCTCCTCCTCCTCCTCCTCCTTCTCTTCCTCCTCCTTCTCTTCCTCCTCCTCCTCTTCCTCCTTTTCTTCTTGCTGGGATTTAATTTGGGATTGCATTGAATCTATAGATCAAGTTAGGAGGAATTGATACTTAATATTGAGATTTTTTTTAAAAAATTAATTTCAGAGAGAACCAAACATTGATTTGTTGTTCCACTTATTCACGCATTCATTGGTTGATGCTTGTGTGTGCCCTGACTGGGGATTCAGCCTGCAGTCTTGGCGCATCGGGACAGTGCTCCAACCGGGCTACCTGGTCAGGGCTGTAATATTGAGGCTTTTACTTCATGTACTTGGCAAATTTCTCAATTATTTATATCTTTTTAAAAATTTCTTTCTTAGTTATGTTAGTAATTTGTATATTTTTTCCTTTCTCATCTGTGTATCTTCTATTTTTTTTTCTTTTTGTATTGCCTTAGCTAGGACTTCCAGTGTCACATAGACCAGTAGTGAGAATGGACACTTCCTTGCTCCTGATCTTAGGGGGATAACAACTAGTGTCTCACCACAAGTGTGATGTTAGTTATAGGTTTTTCAGACGTTCTTTAACGAAGTTGAGGAAGTTCCTCTCCCTAGTTTGTTGAGAGTGTGTTTAATCATGAATGGTGTTGGACTTAAATACTTTTCTGCATCAACTGATAGCACCATATGATTTTTTTCTTTAGCTTTCTTCTTTTCAAATATTGGACCAGCTTGCATACTCAGAATAAATTGTACTTGGTTGTGGTGTATAATACTTTAAAATATACATATTTTTATTGATTTAGAGAGAGAGAAAGATAGAGAGAGAGAGACATCAGTGTGAGAGAGAATCATTGATCGGTTGCCTCCCGGACACACCCTGACCAGAAATCAAACCCACAACCTGGATATGTGCCCTTGACCTGGAATTGAAGTAAAACTGAACAACCAATGAGTCTGGGCTGCCTGTCACTACTTGAGCCAATTCAGCAGAGACAGGGTTGAATCATATATGAGCGTTTATTCTAATACTGCTGGCAGTATGGGAGAGCAGGAGGTCAGCCACAAAAATGTGATCTCCAGTCCCCCATAAGCCAGCTGCTTATATTGGCTTGGACAAATGTTACATGGGGAAGTAGGGATTACAGGCATGAGGAAGTAGGTAATGTGGGCTGGGGTGGGGCTCCATTTGGTTAACAAGACTGTAAATCTTCCCATATTAAGTAGTTATTAAATGAGAATGGACATTCCTAGGTTGGCTCTCAGTTCCCAGGCATGTACAACTCCCAGCCACGTTAGAATGTCCTTTCTTTAATATGACCAAGGCAATCATGGTTAAACAGAGCAAGTTTAATATTTCTTATAACTATAGCTAGTCCCCAGCATTCTATTTTTGCCTCTAACAGAACCAGCAACCCTTTGGTACATGGGATAGTTGCTCAACCAAGCCATACTGGCCAAGACTTGTGTATAATTCTTTTATATGTTATCAAATTTGATTGCCAGTATCTTATTGAGAATTTCTGCATCTATGCTGATGAAATACATTGGTCTATAGGTTTTCCTTTCTTTTATCTGGGTTTTGATTTTAGGGTAATGTTGGCCTCATAGGAAATGCTCTTTCTACTTCTGTGTTCTGGAAGAGGTTGTAGAAAATGGGCATAATTTCTTCCTTAGATGTTTGTTAGAAGTCACCAGTGAAACTGTCTGGTCCTGGTGCTTTCATTCTGGGAGATTTTTACTTATTAATTCAATCTTTCTAGTAAATATATTGTTGGCAGTTAGACAGACATGAGCAGAGTAGGAACAATAGGCCAGGTACAGAAGGTCACCAGGGTGGAAATCCCTGAGTGCCTAGCAATGGACAGAATTGGAAAAACAAGTATTGTGGAGTGGGACTTTATGCCCCGGGAGGCCTTTTGCCCCCCAGCATGTAGGTGGTCATGCAGTTTAGCTCCCCTGACCTTTCATATTATAGGTCATGCGGTCCAGATCCTCCCCTGACCTCTCGTCCCCTGGCATGTCCCTAGTCATGTGGTAGATCGCCTTAGAGGAGGAGCAAGAAGGCAGGAAAATAGCCTCATATGACTCCCATAAAAGCCCTTGCATGACCATACCTTGAGCCTTAAGCCCTCAGGACCATGGGGTTCTGACCCGCATCAGGAACAACGCCTTCATCAGGAACAAAGCCTCAGGTACTGAGACAGAAGTTTGGTCAAACTAGAGATAACATCTAGACCTCAGCTCCAGGCCTAGAAAAGCAGCCAAACCAGACAGAGCATGGCCATGGCTGACATCAGGACCAGGTGCAGTGATTGATGACCTCCCCCCCCCCCATCCTGGTGCTGACCAGCCAGTAAAGAGCATGACCCGGAAAGGACACACCTGGTAAACTGAGGACAGTTTATTGAGATCCTCCCCTGAGACCTCCGCCAAGATTCCCGAGTTTAGAAAACAGATAAAAACCTGTAAGACAGCTGATCCAAAGCTGGCTGTCCCTCTTGATTGCACACCTTTCCTTCCCCTTTTTTTCCTCTCAAGACATGTACCTTTGCTTGCTTTCTCCTTAGCTTTAAGGGCCTGTTTTTGCTTCTGTAACTTGTTTCTAGAATCTGTGCAGCCCAGCTGGCTCCCTCTTCCACAGCGCACTTCTTCTACCTCTGTGGCTTTCTAAATAAACTTTCGCTTGTATTTGAGTTCTTGGCTCTGAATTCTTTCTTAGCCAAACTCAAGGACCAACATCTAACATCTGATGCTGTTTGCTGTTAAATATAGGCCTACTTAGATGATCTGTTTCTTTTTGTGTGAGTTTTGGTATTTTTTGTTTTTCATGAAAGTAGTCATTTTCATCTAAGTTATCAAATTTGCAGACGTAGAGTTATTGAAAAATATTCCTTTATTATCCTTTTAATGTCCATGGGATCAGTGATGATGTCTATCCTTCTCATAAATTATGTTAGTAATTCATATCTTCTCTCTTTTCTTCTTTGTTAGTCTGGTGAGAGGTTTAGCAATTTTATTGATCTTTTGAAGCACCAACTTTTGGTTTTGGTTGATTTTTCTATATTATTTTCTAGTTATAGCAACCTGTGTTTGCTTTCCTGCTTATTTCGGATTACTGACTTCCTGGGTTCACCTATCCATTCTGTGTTTCACCTGCTGTGGTTTCCAATCAAAGCTGATGGGACATCTCTCTCTCTCTCAATTTTTTTTTTTTTGGAGGCAACCAAAATTTTTGGTGGCCAAAAAAAAAAAAAAAAAAAAGCTGATGGGACAAACTTAGGACCACTGAGGTATGCCAAACTCTGGGTTGAAGAGGAGGAGGAGGAGGTGGGGATGCTGTCTCTTCATTGTTATTTCTTTTTCTCATCATTGCTCTCTGTTTAGCATAGTTTTACTTGCAAGTAAATTCTTTTTTTTTTGTGTGTGTGTCAATACTTTTCTTTAAAACATTTAGTTAGGTGACCCTTCAGTGCCACTTATTCCTGTGATGTTAGCATTGATTGATCTAGAGAGGTACTAGTGTGTTAGGAGAGTTGGTTTCTCTTTATCAGTAAAAGGTTTTGAATCAGAACTTTTATGAATAACCTTCAAAATTATGTGGTCTGACCTTCTCACTTTATAAATAAGGAAATTTAGACCCAGAGAAATAAGCTAAGATCACACAATTGGTTATTGGTAGGGGAATCTTGTGATTCTTAGTCTTTTCTCATCTTGCTTCCTACTTAGCCCTTTAGACTTACTATCCCTTGATATCCCTGCATTTTTTTCCCAACTCTAACAAGTCACTGCTCCTTATTTTGTTTGTGGTTTTCTTCCAGTTTTAATATAAATAAAATATCGAGTTTCTTTGGCAAGATAGCATAAAAAGCTTTTTATGGGATAATACAGAAAATTGCTGAAAATAACAAGTAATAATTTTAAATGATTTAGTCATTTTAGTTACTCGAATCTGAAATTGAGGCAAGAATAAAAGATTGGTTATCAGAATGTGGCTTTGGAATATTATTTTGAAAAAGATTATGCTGAACCTAATAAGCCCTGGAGAATCAATAAATTTCTAACTTAAGTTCTGCCTTCAACATGAAACAAGACGAATCTGATTCCTTTTAATGAACCAGCACTTAGAGTTTGTAATGTTGATTTTGGCCGTGTGCTTTTGTTTCAGACAGAACCAAGTTGTATTATTAGACACACTGGAACAAGAGATTTCAAAATTTAAAGAATGTCATTCTATGTTGGATATTAATGCTTTGGTAAGTAATAATTTAATTGACATAGCTTAATGACATCTTTCTTGTTTTAGAACTAGGTTTATCCTCCCAACTTCGTACATATGTATGTTTGGGATATTTTCATCTGCTTTTTTAAAGAGTAGAATTTGTCTTTTAATAGGAAACTTTCATTTACTTTATGAACTTCCGTTGTCTTTAATACTTATCTTGGAAATGTAGAACTTGTGATAGGAAATAGAACTTATTTATGAAAGTTTGGAATAGATCTTTATTTATTTTTTTTAAGTATATTTTATTGATTTTTTACAGAGAGGAAGGGAGAGGGATAGAGAGTTAGAAACATCGATGAGAGAGAAACATCCATCAGCTGCCTTCTGTACACCTCCTATTGGGGATGTGCCCACAACCAAGGTACATGCCCTTGACCGGAATCGAACCTGGGACCCTTGAGTCCGCAGGCTGACACTCTATCCACTGAGCCAAACTGGGTAAGGCTAGATCTTTATTTTTATAATAAAGAGAACTAAAAATAAAAAACTTTTGAGATACTATTTTTCCCCTTAGGGAAAGTGCATCTCTTTTTATCAATTACACGGTTTTAAAATTTGTGCATCTTTTTATCAATTACTAGAGGCCCAGTGCACAAAAATCAGCCCGGCCTATGCCCTCTCACAGTCTGTGACCCCTCAGGGGATGTCCACCTGCTGGCTTAGGCCCACTCCCCAGGGGATCAGGCCTAAGCTGGCAGTCAGACATCACTCTGGCAGCCCAGGAGCCCTCGGGGGATGTCCACTTGCCAGTGGGGAGCAGGCCTAAGTTGCAGTCAGACATCCTTAGTGCTGCTGAGGAGGCAGGAGAGGCTGCCGCCACCATCACTGTGCTGGCAGTTGTCAGCCTGGCTTGTGGCTAAGCAGAGCTCCCCCTATGGGAGCACACTGACCACCAGGGGGCAGCTCCTGCATTGAGCATCTGCCCCCATGGTGGTCAGATGTGACCACCATGTGTGTCATAGTGACCAGTCATTCCTAGTTATTCTGCTGTTAGGGTCAATTTGCATATTACCTTTTTATTATATAGGATAGAGGCCTGGTGCACAGGTGGGGGTCAGCTGGTTTGCCCTGAAGGGTGTCCTTCTGGGGTGCCTGGCCAGCCTGGGTGAGGGGCTGATGGCTCTTTGCAGGCTGGCCACAGCCCTTCAGGGTGGGGGTCTATACTGGGGTGCCTGGTCAGCCTGGGTGAAGGGCTGAGGGCCGTTATCAGGCTGGCCATGGCCATGGACTAGAAGCAGTATCTTGGGTTTATTTACCTTCTGTAATTGAAACTTTGTTGCCTTGAGCAGAGCTCAGAGCCAGCAGGGCAGATGGGAATCTTGGCTTCCTCCATTGCTAGGGCAATGCAACCCTCCTGCCTCGCTGTAGCTCCCTGGCTGCCGCCATCTTTGTGACAGAGTGAGGGTTAGTTTGCATATTATGCTTCTGCCTGGGCAGAAGACCCCCAAGCCCCTCTGATAGCCGGCTTCACAGAGCCCAGGCCTCTGCAATCACCAGCTCTGATCCTGCCCCCTGTCATCACCAGCTCTGCCCTTGCCCCACTGGCAGCCTCTGGCCAAGGCTACAGGCCTAGGCAGGGGACCCCCAAACCCCTGCTTTGCCAGCTCCACCAGTGCCCAGACCCCTGCGATCACAGGCTCTGCCCCTGCCCCTCCGATTGCTGGTTCTGTGGAGCCCAGGCCCCTGCAATGTCCAGCCTTGCCTCTGCCCAGTTCTGAGGCCCCTGGCCCAGGCCTTATGCCTGGGTAGGGCACCCTCATACCCCTCCGATCACTGGCTCCACCCTTGCCCATGCCTGAGGCCTCTGGCGAAGGCCTCTGGCCTGGGCAGGGGACCCCCGGCCCCCTCTGATTGCCTGTTCCGCCCCTCGGGCCCCCCACCTCCCCTGCCACCTGCCTGGCTAACAGGCCTGACCACTTCAGTGACAGGGCTGAGCCTGATTGGGTGCCGCCATCTTCTGGCTATGGGTGCTGCCATCTTGTGTCCATGGGGGCAGCCATCTTTGTGATGGAGTGATGCCTAATTTGCATATTACTCTTTTATTAGATAAGATGTTGTTTTTTAAATTCATATTTTATTTAATTGTATGGCATTTTCATAATGTTATGACAAATTAACACTAAAATGGACCTTTGAAGTTTCTTTATGGACTCTTTAAAGCAGTGGTTCTCAACCTTCTGGCCTTTAAATACAGTTCCTCATGTTGTGACCCAACCATAAAATTATTTTTGTTGCTACTTCATAACTGTAATGTTGCTACTGTTGAATCGTAATGTAAATACCTGATATGCAGGATGGTCTTAGGTGACCCCTGTGAAAGGGTCCTTTGACTGCCAAAGGGGTCGCGACCCACAGGTTGAGAACCGATGCTTTAAAACTTTCAATATAAATGACAATAGTTGAATTTCATCAGAAGCTCTATTAGCTTTTAGATGAGAGGAACTGATACTTTTTACTAGTATTTTAAGAAACAAGAATTACCAAAAATAAGGAACTTCGGACTACCTTCAAGCGTAAACATTACAATTAGCTTGTTTTGCATGATTTTTATGAACTTTCACGCATTCCTCAGTAAATGGATTTTTCACTGGACAAATATGGCTTATTAATGTTTTCCTTTTATAACAATCAAAAAGGAAGTCCATCTTCTCTAGCATTAGGCAGAGGCCTGTGGTAGTAAATGCAAAGTTTTCTGCCTATAGTTCCTGACATCTCGGGAAGGAGGCAGGCAAGGCTACTGACTTACAAATACTCGTTGAATGAATGAATGATAAATGAGCCAAGCAGACGTAATACTGTTGCTTCTGTCTGAAGGGGCAGAAACTAAGTCTCCCTCTTTTGTCTTCTCTCAGCATCATAGTGGTTCTGATTATCATTTAGGAACTGAAAACTGGAAGGTCGAGAGAGAGAGAGAAAGAAAGAAGAGAGACAGAGAGACAGAGAGACAGAGAGACAGAGAGACAGAGAGAGAGAGAGAGAGAGAGAGGAAGAGGGAAAGTCTGTAAGCTCTAGCACTCACCAGACTATCACTTTACGTAGAGCTGCATGAGGATTGCTAGTATCTCTACCGACACTTCTCTCAATTTTGTTACCTGGTCTTCTCTCTTACCTGGCCTGGGAGTGAGGTGCTTTTTTGCTTTTCTGCCATCTCTGGGTGAGATGGAAAAATCTGCACCTGTAACTCCGTGGGAGGAAAAGTGTGCTTACAGAGGTGGTTCTGCTTGGTCTGACTTCAGAAGCCCACAGGGCTCTCTAGACACAGTTTGCGTGTTCCTGATGGGCAGACACTGGAACTGTCCTTTATCCTGGCTCGGTCTCTCTCTTGTAAAGGCAGTAGAGAGTTTTACTTTTCTCAGATGAAACTGATAGCATTATTGGGTAGGATTATTATTGCACGTTTTTAAAGCAAAAATGTATCTGTATACAAAATAAATGCCTATTTTATGATAAGTAACTTTTTATCAATCTGAACTGAATCAAGTGTTTTCAAAATCCTACGAGTAGCTTAATAAAATTTAAATTTGGACTTAAATTGTGGAAATAATTAAGGCTTTAAAGAATTTGACCAATTTAGGAAGAATGAAGTGTAGTGCAGACATTGATTTATCTATCTATTTTGACATGTCAGTCTACTTTAATTTGACTTTTCGTTTGCTTTTCCACGTTAAGTTCATTGAAGCCAAGCACTATCATGCCAAGTTGGTGAACATAAGGAAGGAAATGCTGATGCTTCACGAAAAGACGTCCAAGTTAAAAGTGAGTTGGCAGGGCCTTTTATATTCTCTATAAAAGTACAAGTGCAGTTGTCTGTTCTTCAGGATTCGTTTCTGACTTCTTATATGTCCACATACAATAATATACTTAATTCCTGGTAAATTCTTTTCTTTTCTTTGTTTATTGTAAAACATCCTGTTGAACCCCACTATAGCCAGGCTTGTAGGCTCCTATTCTCTGAATGTGCCACCACGATTCTCATTTAACGGAGTAACAATTCTTTTTTTGTTGTTCCAAGGAGTCCTTAAATTACCCACAATGAATTTATAAGTTAAATATGAAATTTATTAATATGTATTGATTACCTCAAACAACAGCATGTTTACTTTTAAACCAGGCCATACATAGTCTATAACCCTTGATTGTTCTCTTGTGCTTTTTTAATTTTTTGATCTAGAAAAGAGCACTTAAACTGCAGCAGAAGAGGCAGAAAGAAGAGTTGGAAAGGGAGCAGCAACGCGAGAAGGAATTTGAAAGAGAAAAGCAGTTAACTGCCAAGCCAGCGAAGAGGACCTGAAAAGTTGAATGTGTTTGTGTGTTCCTCCCTCCCCTGTCCCGCGTGCTTTGCATTTAAGAAGACTTAAGTGCAGACTGAAGTTAAGGTAGTGCCTTATACCATTGTGTCCTGTTTTGAAATCCTTTGCCCAAGAGTGCTGTCTCTATATGTTCATTTTAGCCATTTTAAACGCTTCTTTTCTCCCTGCCTCCCCACCCTGAAGTAAAAGACAGTGTCACTTGGTTGGATATTTATGGCTAATTTCTTAATTTCTGTTTTACTTACTTTTAAATTTCATTATTTTATTTATGAACTGGAAAATGGTTTGATTGTTTTTTAAATAGTCGACTTTAAGTGGTTAAAAATTAGTATGAGTGTTTTAGCTTCTTAACTGTGGAATTAAGTTTCAGTTTCTTATTTTATGAAATGACTTGTCTCTTTTGGAATACAATGCTGGTTTTTGGCAGTTGCCTTCTCATTGCTTGGTTACAAAGACATGCCAGCTGTTTAATCACATATGCTACTGGAAAAGAGGTAACAGCGTAGATCTTTGTGAAGAACATGGTAGAAAAGTATATGTACACAGTAAATAATAGCAGCTTAGACATGGGCGAGGTGAGCATGATGCCAGGTAGATTCTACTAACCATACGCTCTATTTGCTTCCTAGCATTGTTGCCCCATAGTTCTTAGGTAGCTTCTGGTTCAGAGTAGATTATATCTGCCCCTAAAGTTTGACAGGGGTGGTGGTGGAGCTGTCACACACTCAAATATGCTTAAATATTTATAACACTTAGTAAGAGTTGTCACACACTGAGATGGCTGTCAAGCTGATACGATAGTGAGCTCAACTTTCCAAATGGAAGGTCTAATCACTAGTTTTGTCTTCTGATTTGCTGGGTGGCTTACATGTGGTTATTTTTAAAAAAATATGCTTAAAGTAGATTGATAGATACCAACTACCAATTTCATAGATAATGACAAGAATTGTGGAAAATTGGTAAATGGCTTCTTCACACAAGAGGCAGCATGATACTGTTAGCGTTTTCTAGATATCCTCCCCCCAATGTTATAAGTAGAAACTTATGTGAAGGAAATATGAAGTTTCATTGTTTTTAAAATGGAGAGTTTTACTATTTACGGTTTTAGTATTCTTTAATGTCCAGCTGGTCTCCAGTTTGTTAAATAGAGACTGTACAGACTCTGTAAAGGTGTGTGATTAGAATGTATTTTTTTTTGTAGTCTGCATTACATTTTTGGTAAGCTGGGGTCAGTGTCTCTGATCACATATCAGGATACTTAATGATGGAGAAAGGTATTAGATTTCGGTTGCGTGCGAAAAATTGGCCTGTTTAAAGGTGTAAATAGTTGGAAAGCCTTTTCCTTCTTTAATGAATGAATTATGATCTCACAGTTCACTTGGCTTTGACCTTTTGTTTAAGAACTACATTTTATTTTAAAAGACTACATGTTGCCCTCAAATCCTGGCTAAAACTGCCTAGGGCAGGAATCAGTAGTGCTTGCAGTACACTGTCACCTGCATGCTGAGTGTACTCATTTATAACCTGACAGAGGCTGTGCGTTGTTTCTCGGAGTGGTTTGTGGACCAGCTGCAATGATTACTTAAATGCTGGTTCCTGCACACCACTCTTAGTCTGCTGAAGCAAAACTCTTTGTGTTGCTTTTTAAAAAGAGTTTCCTCAAGTGATTCATGCATCTTAAAAGTGGAGAACCATTGGTTTAGTGGTGTAGGTCAGAGGTTCCCACACTAGACTGCATATTACTTAAAACTTAAAAAAGCAACACACCCAACATTCAGGAAGATTCTTACTCATTAGTTCTGAGGTGGGGCCCATGCAAGTTTTAAAGAGCTCCCCGCATTGTTCTAGACTATTTTAGTGATTTATGTTTATAGAGAGTGAAATAGTTTAAAAAGCCACCCAGGAACTTTTGGGACGAATCTTCTGAAATAAATTCTCAACCGCTGCTTTTGATATAAAGTCAGGTTTAAAAGAAGTTCATAAATATGCATTGATTTTTGTACAGACGAATGGCACCTCTGTTAATTTATAAATGGAACTGGATGTGAACTAATAATGTGCAACTAGTTGAGATAAGCGGGTTACAGATCATTGTACATGGAGAGTGTTCGCAGCGGTAAACACTTCCATTAATGTGATAGGCAGCTTTGAAAAGGGGGCGCATCAGAATAAGATGGTAGTGCAATTTGCTTATTAAAATGGAGAAAGGGAAGAAGAAAAAAAAGGCCCACGCCTGTTAGAGAGCAGGGAGGGGGCATGTGAGCCCTCATTGTGGGAAGCTCTGAGACCTGAGACCGCTTTTGCTGGCCACGGGGAGGGGCTCTGCCAGGCAGGGCATGAGTTTCCAAATGCCCGACCCGGTGTTTGGTTCTGTGGCACAGACCCGTCCACAAGAATCCCTAAGGCTGATGTGGTGGCTGGGCCGTCCATTTCAGTATGGCCCCTGAGTGTCATCATGGTATCAGGCTGCTTCAGGCTTCAGCCACCTCCAGCGTGGTGGCTGAACACAGTAACGCAAATCCGGACGCCCTGGGTTAAAAAGGAAAGGGGGTGGGGTGTGCCCGGAGTCTGGGTGCGGTGTGGCAGGGGACACAGGCTGACCGGCCCAGGACCACAGGACCACATTCGCCCAGCAGCCTCGGAACATTCCTTGCTTTTCTATATTAAACCTTCTATTTTATAAGAAAGAAAAAAATAAAGTCAGGTTTAAGACTGAAATTGATAGCAGGCAGGAAATAAAGAACTCTGGTAAATCAGTTGAACTTTTGTGATTTGTATTAAAATAAATCATGTTTATTGAATGAATGGCAGGGCACATAGGCTTTTAGAATTGTATGGTTTAACTTTGAAGGTTTTAAAAAATGCTATTTTTAGCCCTGGCATGTCCCATGCACAGGGAGGTCCCTGGTTCCCATTACGATCAGGGCACATGCCTGGGTTTTAGGCTTGATCCACAGCAGGGAGCATGCAGAAGGCAGCCAATCGATGTTTCTCTCTCTCTATCTCTTCCTCTTTAAAAAAGAAAAATAGTAAAAGCTTATATATTTTTTAAAATGCTATTTAAAAAAATAGCATCCACTATATGTAGGTCAATTGTAAATCAGAAGTAATTCCCTTGGTAATTAAATTAATTACCTTGGTAATTAAATTTGAAAACTTTAGCTGTATTTCAGTGGCATAGAAACATACGTACTAATTAATCATGGACAGAACCCTTATATATATTGTATTTTTGCACAAAATAATGAATTGGTACTTGGGTTGAAAAATAATTGCCTTTGTTGTGATACTATTTCCCATGTACTGAACTAAAATGATGGAAGTTGATTGTGTGTTTTACTGTGTAGGAGGTGTTATGTAGATGTGCAGATGTAGAATGTAACATGGATTGTATCCCTTGTGAGTTTTTGGGTTGATACAGTTTATAAATGTACCACTTACACACTCATGATTTGTCTGATTTTAAACTTGTAAAATGAAAACTACTTTTTACACATTTAATTTAAAAAAGGCCTATGAATTATCCAAAGTCATTGACCAACACTATTTATTGTGTACATAGATAGCACTGTATACTTCCCTTTATGGACATTATTTCAACCATTCCACTCCTTTGCTTTCCTCTCCAGTTAGCTTTCTTTTAATGTTCTCTGAAATTTGTGTCACAAAAATGACTAGTCCGCTCATGAAGTCTTTTTCAGAAAAGTGATAGAACGTGTGAAAAGATTCTAGTTGAAATTAACTGACTTTATAAAGTTTTAATTTGAGAATAAAAATAATAGCTACTGCTTTTAGTAGTTTGGTAGAAAGTGCTTCATAAGGATCTACAGCCTATAAATAACAGAAAATGCTAACTAATAGAATATTTTAGGTCACTATATTGGGAGGGACTTCTTGGATGACCTTTGGAGGAGACATGAACTCTCAAATTTCTCATAGAATTTTGTATATATGTGTTTCCCAGGATTGGGGCTGTAGTTTTCATTAGATTCATACACACACACACACACACACACACACACTCTAGAGGCCCGTTGCAGGAAGATTCCTGCAAGAATGGGGCTTCTCCACTGCCTCGGCTCCCTCTCTTCTCTGCCGTTTTGCTCCCTTCTGCAGTGCTTGCTTCCTTCTAGGCTGTCTTCAGTCTTTGCTCTGCATCTGCATATGCAAATTAACTGCTATCTTTGTTGGGTTGATTTGCATATTTATCCTGATTGGCTGGTGGGTGTAGTGGAGTGTTTCTCTTTTATCAATGTAGATATATATATATATATATATATATATATATATATATATATATATCCCCAGAAATGTATGCATACACTTTGAATATTTATAAAGTCAGTGTTTATTAAAATACATTTAATTTTCAAAATTGAGCTACCAGTTGTTAAACTGTATGTACATTTTTTTTGGACACCCTTTATAGGATTCCCTCCAAAACAAGGATTCAGTGATTAAATCTTCAAACCTCACTGTGCACATATTTTAAAAAGTTATTTACTCAGCCAGTGTAGCTCAATGGTTGGTTGTCAACCTATGAACCAGGAGGTCACGGTTCAGTTTCTGGTCAGGGCACACGCTCAGGTTGTGGGCTCAATCCCCAGAGTGGGGGCGTGTAGGATGCAGCCAATCAATGAATCTCTATCAT
>PVJC01039634.1:0-16162 GCA_004026665.1 Murina feae | reverse complement strand
GTGCACAAAAATTTGTGCACTCCGCAGGGGTTGGGGGGGTACTTAATCCCTGCCTGTGCTCTCTTGCAGTTTGGGACCCTGGAATCCATTGGGGCACACAGCACACATGGAGGGCACACCTCCCTGTGTGCTATGTGCCCCCCACCGATTTCCAGGCCTCAGTCTCAGGGGCGGAGCTGGCTCGGATCCTCTGCCTCCCCCCGCCCCAAGCTTCCCAGCCGCCTGGAATCCATGGGGGGGTGGGCACGGGCACTCAGGGAGGCTATCCCTCCCTGAGTGCCCGTGCCTCCACCCCATCATAGATCTACTTCCAGGCTGCAGGGCAGCCTTGGGGCCTGGGCTGGCTTGCTCTGCCAGGCCCTGGCTGCCCTGCCGCCTGAAATCGATCGCGGGAGCACTGCCGGAGCCCCCGCGATCACGGATCTACTTCCAGCTGCAGGACAGCCTGGGGGCCTGGGCTGGCTTGCTCCGCCAGGCCCCGGCTGCCCTGCCGCCTGAAATCGATCCCGGGAGCACGGGCACACACGCTTCTGTGCCCGAGCCCCCACGATCACGGATCTACTTCCAGCTGCAGGGCAGCCTGGGGGCCTGGGCTGCCCTGCCCCTGAAATCGATGGCGGGGGCACGGGCACTCACGGAGGCGTGTGTGCCTGAGCCCCCGCGATCACGGACCTACTTCCAGGCTGCTTTCTGCCTGGAAGTGTGGGGTGCAGGCGGTTGCTCCTCTGGCCCCCCCACCCGTGTGGCCTGCAGGAAGGCAACAGATGGCGGCAGCGGACACCCGGAGGCAAGCCTCCGGCCACCGCCATCTTGGCTGGGCTAATTTGCATACAGCCACTCTGATTGGCTGGTGGGCGTGGCTTACCCGTCCCGAAGAAACGGTTAATTTTACTATTTCGCTTTTATTAGTTTAGATACACCTTTTCCTGTTCTTTCCACTAAGTGCCACTCAAACTTAACATTTTATAAAGAAGATGACTCTAAAAGCTGGAGAGGAAGGACCAGCTGGAGTTCACAGGGTGAAAAGCAACACAAAGCTCACTGGGTTTTTCTTTTGCCTTGCATATCCTGAGCGCTGGAAAAGCCAGCAACCAGAAATGCCAATGGGCTCTGAAAAAAGAAAAGTCAATAAAGACCTGCCCTCTCTAGCCAAAGAACCAGGAAAGGAACAAAACTTCTATCAAGTTACAGCAATATGGAAGGGGCTCAGCAGTTTGCTGGGCAGGCAGGAGAGCTGGGAGTGCTTCAGAAGTGAAGGCTGCTGGGAAAGATGAGATGGCTTGAACAGAAAGCTGGGAATGCTCACAGGGTTATTAGCCTGTAGTTGACAATTAAAGCACTTGGGAGCTTTAAAAAAAAAACTCATACTAATTGTCCCTGGAGATTCTCAGTTCCTTTGTATTTTTTCATAATCTACAGATGATTCTGAGGTGCAATAAATGTTAAAAATAAGTTAAATATGGCTATAATTTTTATTCAAATATTCCTAATGTTCAGGTTCTCTTGAAAGGGTATGACAATTGTTTTGCAGAAGTAGAAATTAAAACTTAAGAGATATATTAACAATCAATTTTATTTTTGTAATGAATTTATGATTTAAAAGATGGTATTTAATGAACAAATATTATACACAGCTATTATAAAAAGGCATCTATGTTTATAAGATAGGTGTCTCTGAAATATAGAGAAAAATTAAATCTTGCTTTTCTGAATGTCTGATACACTCAATAAACTAAAATACTCTTATAAAGAGCAGCTTTGTAATAATTATTAGAAACATTATTCCACCAAAGATAGTATAGAACCATATCTCAGTAATCTCCAGGAAAGATAGTAACATTGACTCCAGGATCATCGTCATTTTCAAGTTCGTTATCATTGTCTTCTGTAACACATTTGCTATGCGCTTTTTCTCGGTTTCTTTTTTTCTTATGAGAATATGAATTATTTTTCTTGATGATTTTCTCTTTGGAATGTAAGTCAGTAATACTCTCTCTTTCCAAAGCATGTTGTAGGCAGTTGTAAAACCTATAAAGACATAAGTAATACTGTTACATCAGTGCTTTGAAACTGGACTACATCTAGAACTTAAATTATATAAATTTGATCTCATATTAACCTTAATATAAAACAAGTCAAAGAAATAACATGATTTTTGCTTTTATTATTGTTTAATTAGGGAACAGAATATGTTTTCTACTAAGAACAGTCTTGAAAATTGATTTGGAATCACTTCTTTTTAAAAAAAATATTTTTATTGATTTCAGAGAGGAAGGGAGAGGGAGAGAGGTAGAAACATCCTATCTAATAAGAGTAATATGAAAATTAGTCATCACTCCATCACTCTGTCAAAAGAAGGCCAAACCCATAGCCACAAGACGATGGCAGCCAGTCCCCTCAGCCCCGCCGCTGAAGTGTCCAGGCCTGTTGGCCAGGCAGGTAGCGGGTAGGCAAGGGGGGAGCCGAGGGGCGGAGCAGGAAATTGGAGGGGGCAGGGGCGGAGCCAGGGATGACAGGGGTCTGAGCAGAGGCAGAACCAACAAAGCAGGGGTCTGGGGGGGCTGCCTGCAGTGGGACAGGGGCGGAGCCAGCAATCTGAGTGAACTACAGAGGAAACACCTTTTCTGACTGCTTATTGGCTAAGCTCCCTGTATGCTACTGGTAATATTCTTAGTAACTTGGGTAATAAGAATCCAAAAAGATGATCTAGGGTTTTTCTACCACACTCCTGGAGAAAAAAATGAAGGTCCACTGCTGGAGGGCTAAGAAATGTCATATTCTGCCCTAGCTGGTTTGGCTCAGTACATAATGCCTCAGTCTGCTGACTGCAGGGTCTGGGTTCAATTCTGACCAAGGCATGTACCTAGGTTGCAGGCTCCTCCCTGGTCGGGGCCCAGGTCAGGGCTCATGCAGGAGGCAAGCAATCAAAGTGTTCCTCTCACTTTGATGTTTCTCTCTGTCTTTCCCTTCTCTTCCACAGTCTCTAAAAATCAATGGAAACATCCTCAGGTGAGGATAAAAAAAAAAAAAAGAAAAGAAAAGAAAGAAATGTCATATCCTATGAAAGACACATCTTGAAAATGCCTAAAGAAAGTTGTCATTTTTTCATGGTGAAGGGACTGGAGTCTGTGTTGATGAAAACACGTTGGTGGCTGTGGTGTCTGGCAGTGGCTGCAGCAGCGGGGTGATGGGGCTGGTGCTTTCCCCTGATCAGCCCGGGTCACCTCCTACATAACTACTGAGCTATAAAGGGAACTTATTAGCCGAGGTCCCAAATTAGAAGGCCTAGGAGGTTGAGACCTCCCTTGGTCTCTCATTGCAAATGAGAGATCCATCATAGGGATCTTGTCATGCTTATGTGTCCTATTATAACGGGAGACTATGACAGGAAGTTTTTGACATCTACAGAATAGATTGATACTTGAACCAATGTTCCTCTTTAATTCAATGAACAGGCTTAGTTCTACTTGCAAAGGCTCTAAAATTTCCCTAAAAACCTAAGATATTCACCTATTCCCAAATACTCCACACAATTCTAATTCATTCCTAACATGATTGCTACACATCCTGTCCATATTTCAAGAACTTAACATACTCACCATTCTACACTTTGATATCTAGCACTAAGCCTGGCATAGTAGTGTTCACAGACACTGTTTCAACGAGTAAATCAATCTCAATGGTGGAGGTATAATAAAAGGAAAAACTGTACAGTAAGAGTTACAAGCAAAAGGCTTTGAAAAATATTACCTGACGTACAATTCTGTAGACTCTGTTGCATGGTACCCTCTTCATTAAATGCATCTTGTACATCCTTACTGAACTGAAACCTGGCTCTCCCACAAAGTCACCATTTTACCCTGCATTCCTTTCAAGTGGACACTGCTGACTCCATCACCACAGAGTTGAGACAAGGTGAGAATTCAAATGGCTCACCAAAACTTTGCCAGACTAAACTCCTGCATCTGCCTTTTATGTCATCTACCAAAATTCTGTTCAGCCCCTTATGTTTATGAAAACTTCTACACTTGGTTTGATCTCTCTCTAGGTCTGACCATCATCCTGGGTGACTTCGATGGCTGGTTTTCGCCTCATCTTCCAAACTGCCTAGTTAGAATGGCTAAATATAATGACCCAACAGAATGACTCATTTCATCTAAAATCCAAATCCAAGCTTGCCACAAAATGGTGAGAATCATCCTTGCTGACCATAAGAGGCTGCCCATGATATGCAACTTCACCTTCTATCATTCTCCACCCAACCCCTGTTCGTTTAACTCAGGAAACCGTATTTTTTGTTGTTGTTGCTGTTTTTTTACTATATTCTATTCCTATAAACTTATCATAGATAAGATTAAATTGCTCTTTTATGACCACAGAGAATTAACAGCTTACATAAAATACCTTGTCTATCACACATAAAAAAAGAAATTAAAGAGGAACAGGTGCCTTACTTTAATCTTCCACTAAAGAACCTAAGAATTCAAAGCTACATCCTTCTGGTACCACAAAACAACTGGTAAATGGAACAAAGACACTTTTGTACTACAAGCCAAGAACAAAAACTTCACTTTCTCCTTTTCCTTTTTTAAGGGAACTTTCAAAGTCTTTTAGGAAACTATCTTACACATTAAATCAGAAATTTGTTTTTCAATTGCATGCTCGCCACTCATACTACGACCCTCTACACAGCATTCTAAAGTTCAATTCTCAAAGTGTAATTTCCTCAGCTCTCACAGGCAACAAAAAGAGCTTGGAGTGTAAAAAGAAATGTATACTCAGGCAACTGTTTCTTTTCTCCCCTGAAAAGAAAATCAAATTGTCCTCAGTTTTTCTACCTCTGTTGTCAAGATTATCATGCCGTAGGCAACTTGTACTCTTTCTCTTCATTAGAGAACTTTTCAGGCCAGCACTGTGAAAATGAATCCTTGCCTTTCAGATCAATTACAGGACCTCTTGCAATAAAAAGCTGATATATCTTTGACTTCTGAAATAGGAAGGAAAATTTAATAAAATCTAGGCCCAATTTCAAACCCTTTTAGGCTTCTATTATTCATAAATAACAAAGAAGGCTATTTTCATATATTATGCATTTAGATTTTAACTAAGCTCTAGTATTTTTATTTAAAAACATGTATGCAATGGCCTGTCTCAGGTGCTGGAAACAGAGGTAAGGAGCGCAGGGTCTAATGGGAGCTGCCGAACTGTAAGGATATGTTCAACACACCATGAGAAAGATAAATTAAAGTGGGAGCACGCTGGGGGCACTTTGTTGCAAGCGAGATCATGAAAAGCTCTTTGGTAAAAACCCAATGCCTGATCCCAACTGCAAGGGCAAATGCTAAGTTGGCTGGAGATGGGAGTGGAATTATGGGAGGACACTGGAGAGGAGGGGATATGAGAGAAAATTTTTCAGAATAGAAAATATATATATTTTTTCACTTTACATTTACCTTTTTGATCTTAAGTATACAGAGAAATGTACAAGTTGTTTATTTACCTGCGATAGTTTCACTTTTAAAAATAAGACCAGTGCTCTCCCTAGCCGTTTTGCAGAGCACTGGCCTGCAAACTGAAGGGTACCAGGTTCGATTCCAGTCAAGGGCACATGCCTGGGTTGCGGGCTTAATCCCCAGTGTGGGTGTGCAGGAGGCAGCCAATCAATGATTCTCTCTCATCATTGATGTTTCTATCTCTCTCTCCCTTCCCCTTCCTCTCGGAAATCAATGAAAAAAAAAAAAAAAAAAAAGACTAGCAACTCTGGGGAGTCTATGACATCTGCTATCCTGACTCCTTCTATTCTGCCATTTTTAATCTGTTTTGGTTGATATTCTGCAGTACCACGCCCATTCAGCTTGTTACTCAGGGTCTTGTTTCTTTTTCCTGGGCCATGTAGCCAGAGCCTGCTCACCTCACGTCTCAACCACCTTTCATGTGTTCCATATGATCATCCTAAGGCTTTGAAGCATTAAAAGCAGCACACGGATAGAAAAAGCCACTTATCTAAGTTTAGCAACATTTATTAACCACTACTAGGGGTCCAGTGCACAAAAATTTGTGCACTCAGGAGGTCCCTCAGCCCGGCCTGTGCCCTGTCCCAGTCTGGGACCCCTCTGGGGATGTTCACCTGTTGGCGTGCCTGGTCAGCCTGGGTGAGGGGCTGATGGCTGTTTGCAGGCTGGCCAAACCCCCCAGTGTGGACCCTCACCCTGTTGGGGTGTGGCCAGCCTGGGTGACGGGCTGAGGGCCGTTTTTAGGCTGCCTATAGCCCCTTCAGGTTTTGGGTCCCTACTGGGAAGCCTGGGCAGCCTGGGTGAGGAGCTGAGGGGCATTTTCAGGATGACCACAGTCCCTTCAGGTTTTGGGTCCCTACTTGGGTGTCTGGGCAGCCTGGGTGAGGACCTGAGGGGCGTTTTCAGGCTGTCCACAGCCCCTTCAGGTTTTGGGTCCCTACTGGGGTGCCTGGGCAGCCTGGGTGAGGAGCTGAGGGGTATTTTCAGGCTCTCCACAGTCCCTTCAGGTTTTGGGTCCCTACTAGGGTACCTGGCTAGCCTGGGTGAGGGGCTGATGGCTGTTTGCAGGCTGGTCAAGCCCCCCAGTGGGGTCCCTCACCCCCACTGGGGTGTGGCCAGCTTGGGTGTGGGCTTGAGGGCTGTTTTCAGGCTTTCAGGCTGCCCACAGCTCCCACTGACCCAATGTCCTAGCAAGGCTGTCTGGAAGCAGGTTTCTGTGGTTTATTTATCTCATATAATTGATACACTGTTCCTTTAAAACCTAGGCAGGTAACGAAGCCTTCTGTCTGCTTCAGCTCTGTGGCTTCTATAATTGAAAGAATGTTGCCTTAGAGGCCCAGCTGGCCTAGGCAGGCAGTTTCCTCCATCGCTGGTGCAACAGAAGCCTGCTGTTTGCTTCAGCTCCAAGGCTTCTATAATTGAAACAATGTTGCAACTATGTTGTTGCCTTGAGCACAGAGAGGCCCAGCAGGCTGGCAGACAGTTTACTTCTGGTGCAACGGAAGTCTGCTGTTTACTCTAGCTCCGTGACTGCGGGCCTCCATCTTGGCTGAGTTAATTTGCATACAGCCACTCTGATTGACTGGTGGGCATGGCTTAGGCATCCCGAAGAAACAGTCAGTTTCAATATTACTCTTTTATTAGATTAGATTCTTATGAAACTGTCCTTGCTTTTGGGGAACTCTATAAGTGTTAACTTTGAAATTCCTTTATTGTGTATGATTAATCCTATAAATACTTATTGAGTTTCTACCACAGCCAGGCACTATGTAAGATTTTAGGATAAGATATAGAGATATTTTGTGTGGTGCAGTTGGTTGTGGGGGAGAAGTCAGTCCTATCTTCAGTGTGACCATGTAGTGGAAAAAGAAGGTATACATGTAATTAAATAATTACAAGTCAACATGATTCATATTTCTGTTTTTCCACTGAGGCATAAACTGTAATGATACTGGTAAATGATAGTATGAATTTAAACCAAAGAAACTGCTTTGGGGTTGAGACTAGGCTAAGAAAGGGATTAAGGAAAGACTGGTAGGATATTTTAGTTATACATCTTCAAAAAATTATTGGGTATATGGGCCCATGACTTGGGGAAGATTTGGAAGACCCATCAGTATATGGGGAAGTAGCTGAAGCTATGGGCCAAGGGACAGAATCCTAGAGTACAACATTTTACCAATAGGTAGAATAGTAAGAAAAATCCAGAAGGAAGCTAAGAAGGAAGGGACGCAGAAAAGAAAGGATATAGTAGAAATTCTTATCAACTGGTATATGAAAAAAGCTCAGTATCACTAGTCACTAGAAAAATACAAACAAAACCAAAATGCGGTATCAACTCACCTGTCAGAATGGTCATGATTAAACACACACACCAAAAAAAAACAACACCACCACACACATACAAAAAGACAACATATGTTGGTAAGGATGTTGAGAAGAGGGAACCCTTGCTCATTGCTGGAGAGAATGTAAAATGGTACAGTTCCTGTGGGAAACAGTATGGCAGTTCTTACAAAAATTAAATGTAAAATCACCATATAATCCAGCAATTCCACTTCTGGGTATACAACAAAAGATTCAAGAGCAGGGACTCAAACAGATATTTATATACTCATGTTCATAGCAGTATTATTCACAATAGTGAACAGAAAAAAGAAAAATCTGAATGTCCATTGACAGATTAATCGATAAACAAGATATGGTATATAAATACAATGGAGTATTATTCAGCCTTAAAAAGAAACATAATTCTGACATATGCTACAACATGGATGAACCTTGAAGACATTTTGCTAAGTGAAATAAGGCAAGACACAAAAGGAAAAAAAAATTAATTCCACCTACATGAAGTATTTAAAATTCAGAGAGAGTAAAAATAAAATAGTGATTAATAGGGGCTGGGAGCTTGGAGAATGGGAAATTATTGTTTAACCAGAGGCCTGGTGCATGGATTTGTACACTGGTGGGGTTCCTTGGCCTGGCCTGCAGGGATTGGGTGTCGGCTGACACCAGCTCTCCAACATCCCCCAAGGGGTCCTGAATTGTGAACGGGTGTGGGCCAGGCTGAGGGACCCCAGCGATGCATGATTGGAGCCGGGGAAGGACTGCAGGAGAGCTCCAGGGTGTGTCTGGCCCATCTCACCCAGTCCCTATCTGCCCAGTCCCTATCCGCTGGATCCCAGCAGCAAGCTAACCTATTGGTCGGAGCATCTGCCCCCTGGTGGTCAGTGTGCATCATAGCGACTAGTCAAACGAATGGTTGGACACTTAGTATATTAGGTTTTTATTATACAGGATGGGTACGAAGTTTCAATTTGGGATGATGTAAAGGTTCTGGAGATGGATAATGGTGATAGGTGGTTACATAACAATTTGAACATACTTACTGGCACTTAACTATACCCTTAAAACCGTTAATATGATAAATTTTGTTATGTATATTTAATCACAAAAAGTTAAAAATAAATAATAAAGAACACCCAATCACTGAAATAGACTCATTTATTTTTCTCTCCAATTTACTTCATTTTTATCAACCATATTATATGCTAATATATCCAGCCCTTTCATTCCATACTTTATGGAACATTTATTTCTCTTACTACATAACTGGTAAAAAGAACATGGCTATTTTCACTGTACTTATAGCCAAATGGTAGTTTCACCTGACCCAACTCAGACCTATCTCTTATAAACTGAATCAAAGACAGCCTTCCTCTGGTAATTGGTAAATAGATCTTCAAACTTTACATTTTTCACCCAGAAATCATTATGTACAAAATTACCTTACTTTTCCCAATAAAAGGGGGTTGGAAATCAGTTTTCACAAACAAGACTCTTTATCTATTAAAAATATTTTAGCCTTTGGCTTTGATTTTTCACATTGGCAGAAAATTTCTGTTGATGAAATCATTACTCATTTGGATCTTGACTTTTAAAAATTCTCCTATTAGAGCTATTTTAATTGTGAAACTTTGGTCCTATGACAAACCAATTTTAGTACTCGATGTCTGATTGCAGAACTCATCACCTCCAGTATTTATTTATTTTTTTCTCTCTTCAACATCAGAAGAGTAACTTTTTCTCTGCATTTGGTTGAAAGTACAGCTGTTCCCAAAGGAGCTCCCTAATTTGTATAGCCTTTCTGAATTCACATGTAATCTTCTAATCAGTATCTTAAGACACTTTTTACCCTTCTTTAATTTTTCACTGATTTTACGTGATGAGCAAGGCTCTCTTGATAGCAGCATGCACACTATAATCTCAAACATATCTTTGAGTCAGTGGATTTAAAGCATAATTTGATTTTACAGCTGGTGAACATGGCTCAATTAACTTCACCAGGTGTACTAATATAGTTACTTGATCTTAGGCTATATTTATAATCTTGTTGAAATTCAAGTAAGGAAACAGATAAACTGATTTGCTATCTCCTTATGCTTTAGCAACAACCTCACCAGAATACTATAGAATGGATGTGGTAAGTGTTTAGAATGGTGCCAATAAGTAGCTACTTATAGTTCAAACACTACAGTCTGGTAGGATGACTGGGTACTCTTCAGTTGCTTACTTGAAATTCTTACTTTATTTAGAATGTTTGTTCAGAGCATTTTGTGGCCAGGTAACCTCTAGCCTTTTTTCAGGCACAGTTCTGTTAGAAAATTAAGCTTAATGCCTTGAGACATCCACTGTACATAATAATTAATTTCTCTCCAATGTATCCAGAATGGGACAAGTACCATTGTTGGGAGAACTGAGATATAGTCATTTGAATAATTTTGTGACTCCTGTTGTTCAAATAAGGAACCCTGGTTGAGAAAGCCTGGATGGTAATACTGATATGATTACTGGTTTACTCTCTTCATGTGTCATTGAATAAGAAGGGCTATTGGATCTGGAGAATCCATGACACGACAGGGCCAGGACTAATCATTATAGGCATGCTATTGAATATATACTAAAATTGTTCTTTAAGGTAAGTATTTCCCCCTAGTTAGATATAAGAAAAACAAAGCCAAGGGAGTTGAGTAAGTTGTAGTACAATCTGGATCTGAACTCACTTCTAGCTCGAGAGAAAAGATCTACCTCTTTTCACCATGAGACTGCTGCCATCAGAACTTCTAGCCTTAGCTGCTTCAAAAAAAAATTCTAGGTATTAAAGACAAAATTTAAGCAAGCAAGTTAAGCAACAAGATTGCTTTGTATTGTACAGATAGGATTCTGATGGTGATATGGAGAATCGCTTAGCAGAGAAACACACTTAGTGGTTCTAAATCTTCTGGTCCTTTAAATACAGTTCCTCATGTTGTGAACCAACCATAAAATTATTTTCATTGCTACTTCACAACTGTAATGTTGCTACTGTTATGAATTTTAATGTAAATATCTGATATGCAGGATGGTCTTAGGCAACCCCTGTGAAAGGGTTGTTCGACCACCAAAGGGGTCATGACCCACAGGTTGAGAAGCGCTGTACTAGAAGCATTCTACAATGAGACAAGTGACTGTTGCAATGGTCTTGAATGAAGGAAGTGGCAGACGGGGAGAGATAATGATTCAAGAGTTACTTGGGTAGAGATTGACTGATTAAGAGGTGGCCAAGGGGTGAGGAACCAAGATGGCGGCTTAAGGTATATACCTGTACAGGCTGCCTGCAACTTAAAGACAAAAACTACATTAAAACTACAACTTAAAGACAAAACGGCCATCATCCAGAATCAGGGGAAAGCTGACTGAGTAGAAGTTCTACAACTAGAAGGAAAGAATAAAGCGCATTGAGACTGGTTAGAAGGTGCAGAGGCGCCAAGAACAGAAGTATGGAGGTGCATAAAACGGTGGCACCTGGGTGCATGGCTTTTTCAATCAGAAGAGACATAGAAGCTCGGAACTGTACTGAACTCGTTTCTGGTGAGACTCTGGGGACCCAGACTCCTACAGGGAGAAACTGGGCTGTCTGGCATCAGGTCAGAAAGCAAGGGTGGCTTTCTCGCAGAGGTGCTGGCAGGAATCAGTGATACTGTGGAGGCACAGGACTCCAAGACTTGGGGATGCTAAGACGCCGAGATGGCTGACAGATAGCCATCGCTGTTTGCTCCACCCTGGTGATTCTCTGAGAGCCCGCCCCACCCAATTTACAACCCCACCCAAGGTGTGTGCAGCAGCGCAAATGAATCGCCTGTCCACCTACAGCCTAACCTAACAAACTGTAGCTGGGACAGAGACTCCAAAAGTTCCAAACCCCAAACAAAGAGGAGAAAACTGTAGATCTCGCTATAGGTCCTGCTGGGTGGACTCACACAGCAGCTGACTTTGCACCTCCCTGGAGATCCAGGAGCCAGTGTACCCAGTGGTCAGACACCAGATTTCAACTCCTTACATCCATAAGTGACACACTCAAGAGGCAGACTCAGAGAGCACCAAAGCCCCACTGAAGCGAGTCCTGCCCCGTAAGGGTGTCTCCTGCACAGCAGCTCTTCCACTATAGACACAGTGGGTCCCCGCAGTCAATTGGCATGGAGGTCATTTCCTCCCAGTGATACCAACAGCAATCAAGGCTTAACTACAACAAGACTGTGCACCCAGCCCACAAAGGGGTGCATCAAGAGTGTCCACCTCAGGTTATTGGGGCGGCTGAGCCACTGGGCCCAAGAGGACACTTACTACACAAAGCCACTCTATCAACACAGGGAAGCAGCCAAAATGCAGATACAAAGAAACAGGCCACAAATGAAAGAAAAGAAGGAAAGCAAACTACTGGATATAGAGTTCAAAACCACAGTTATAAGGCTACTCAAGAATCTTCTACGAATCTCCAAGGAACTTAGTGAGACCTTCAAGGACCTTAATGAGAATACCAAAAAAATGGAAAAAGACCAGTCAGAAATTAAGCATACACTGACTGAAATAAAGAGTAACATACAGAGATCCAACAGAAGATAAGAAGATCCCAGGAATCAAGTCAAAGATATGAAATACAAAGAAGCAAAAAACACCCAGCCTGAAAAGCAAAAGGAAAAAAGAATCCAAAAATATGAAGATAGTGTAAGGCACCTCTGGGACAACTTCAAACGTACAAACATCCAAATTATAGGGGTGCCAGAAGAAGAGAGAGAGAAAGATATTGAAAACCTATTATTAAAAAAAATGACAGAAAACTTCCACTACCTGGTGAAAGAAATAGACTTACAAGTCCAGAAAGTGAAGAGAACCCCAAATAAGAGGAATCCAAAGAGGACCACACCAAGACACATCATAAGTGAAATGCCAAGGGCAAAAGACAAAGAGAGAATCTTAAAGCAGCAAGAGAAAAATAGTTAGTTACCTACAAGGGAGTACCCATATGACTGTCAGCTGATTTCTCAACAGAAACCACGCAGGCCAGAAGGGAGTGGCAAGAAATATTCAAAGTGATGAATAGCAAGAACCTACAACCAAGATTATTCTACCCAGCAAAGCTATCATGTAGAATTGATGGTCAGATAAAGAGCTTCACAGATAAGAAAAAGCTAAAGGAGTTCATCACCACTAAACCAGGATTATATGA
The DNA here is from genome assembly GCA_004026665.1 of Murina feae. Classification (NCBI taxonomy): domain Eukaryota; kingdom Metazoa; phylum Chordata; class Mammalia; order Chiroptera; family Vespertilionidae; genus Murina; species Murina feae. Next base: position 3,103 of record PVJC01039634.1, on the reverse strand, counting down.
AATGCTAAAGGGTATTCTTTAAGAAGAGGAAGAAGAAGAAAAAGGTAAAGATAAAAATTATGAACAATAAAGTGACAACAAATTCATTATCTATCAAGAAGTGAATCTAAAAATTAAGTCAATTAAAAAAATATGATGAACAGAATAAACTGGTGAATATAATAGAAGCAGAGGAATAGAAAGGAAATGGACTGACAAATCTTGGGGGAAAGGGGGTTTTAGGGGTATGGGAAGAGCCTGGAAAAAAATCTTATACCTATGAATGAGGACAGTGGTGGGGGGTAAGGGCGTAGGGTGGGAACCAGGTGAAGAGTAGCTATGCAAATATAACAAAAAGAAAGAGGAACATTTGTAATAATCTGAAAAATAAAGATTTATTTAAAAATAGATAAATAAATAAATAAATAAATAAATAAAGTAGAGCCAAAAAAAAAAAAAAAAAAGAGGTGGCCAAGGGAGGTGGGGAGATGGAGAAAAGAAAATTATAAATCATATCAAGTCAGCCAATACTACTTGAGTAACTCAGAGATGCACATCTTGTTGATGGTAGGTCAGTGGTATTATCCTATACTAGGGTCCCAGTGCACAAATTCGTGCACCTTGAAAGGAACTGTGGGCTGTGAGATTAAGGTGGGCACAGGGACAGGTCTTGGTCCATCCTCTGCGCTCCCGCCCGGCCCCTCTCGCTGCAGCCCCAGTCCTCTGCCTGCCAGTAGCCCCATTACCACTCGCTGATGGTACTGGCACCATTCACACCCACTGATGGCATGGAGTGATTGGAGCTCGTGCCAGCAGCAGGTGTCAGTGGTGGCTGCTGCCTAGATTGCTCCTCAGGAGCAGGGGGAGGTGGAAAAGCCCTAAGGGGCTACTGGGGCAGGCAGCTGCAGCTCATACCACTGATGGCACCAAGTGATCGGGGCTGGCGTCAGGCACTGGCAGTGTGTGTTGAGTGGGGCCAATGTTGGGGCAGGTGCAAGTGCCAGGTGGGACTGCAGTGCACGGGAGCAAGTAATTTTCAGTAACCAGCAGAGGCTCACTCAATGACAGCGACCGGCACCCTACCTTGGTCTGGCGCCATCCCACTGTGGCTGAAGCCTGCCATGTTCCAATCTCTGCCGCCTACTGCCAATGCCTGCCATGGTCCGAGCACCCCTTGGTGGTCAGCACATGTCATAGTGACTGGTTGTTTCATTGTTCTGCTGTTTGGTCTATTTGCATAATAGGGTTTTGTATATATTCTACACTAATAAAAGAGGAACATGCAAATTGGTGTAACTCTACTACACTCCAAGCCACGCTCACCAGCCAATCAGAGCGAATATATGCAAATGAACCCAACCAAGATGGCCACCGGCAGCCACAGAGCGGGAGCAAGTAGGCTTAGTTGCCCCAGCAATGGAGGAAGCCAAGCTTCCTGCCTGCTCTGGCTGGCTGTGGCATCTGCTCAATGTAACAAAGTTTTAAGTATAGAAGATAAATAAATGCCAGATACCTGCTTCCAGCCAGCCTCGCTGGGAGCTTGGGTCACTGAGGGTGGTGGCCACCCTGCAAACAGCCATCAGCCCCTCAGCCAGGCTAGCCAGGCACTCCAGCAGGGACCCCTACACTGAAGGGGGTGTGGCCAGTCTGAAAACAGCCCTTGGCCCCTCACCCAGGGTAGCCACACACTCATAGGATGAGGGTCTCCGCTGGGGGGCTTGGCCAGCCTGCAAACAGCCCTCAGCCCCTCATCCAGGCTGGCCAGGCACCCCCGTGGGGACTCCCACCCTGAAGGGTTTGTGGCCAGCCTGCAAACAGTCATCAGCCCCTCACCCAGGCTGGCCACACCCTCATGGGGTAAGGGTCCCCCTTGAGGGGCTTGGCCAGCCTGCAAACAGAAATCAGCCCCTCACTTAGGCCTGCTCCCTGCTGGCAAGGATCCCCCAGGGAGAGGGCCTAAGCCAGTAGGTTGACATTCTCTGAGGGGTCCTAGTCTGTGAGAAGGCACAGGCTGCGCTGAAGGACTCCTGAGTGCATAAATTTTTGTGCACCAGGTCTCTAGTAGATAATAAAAGGCTAATATGCAAATCAACTGAACTGTAGAACAACTGGTCGCTATGATGCGCACTGACCACCAGGAGGCAAATGCTCAATGCTGGAGCTGCCCCCCAGTGGTCAGTGTGCTCCCACAGGGGGAGTGCTGCCCAGCCAGAAGCAGGCCTAAGCCGTCAGTCAGACATCCCCTGAGGGCTCCTGGACTGAGAGAGGGCACAGGCTGGGCTGAGGGACATTCTTCCCCCCCCCACCACACACAAATTTCGTGCATTGGACCTCTAGTTCTTATATAAGAAAGGCAACATAATAGTTACTTCTGTATATAAAAAACTATTCTTAGAAAAAAGTTGAAAAAAGAAAGCATTGTAAAAAATGTTATTCATCCTGAGTGAAATTTAAGAACTGGAGAAGTATAAAGATGTGAACTAATAGCCATCATCTTTACAACTAGGGCAATTCTGGCAATGCTAGATCTAATCCACAATAAGAGGTGGGCAGTAAACTCACCAGAGGTGTAAAATATTTATCAGGCTAAAAATTAATCAGTCTATATTCTCCTAAAAAGGAGATTCTGGGTTAGGTCATCTCCAGGGGATCACACCACAGGGCAGTGTGCACCTCTTCCATGGTTGCTTTTAACTTGATCAGTTATGGTCCCATGGCTACTGAGCTTTCCTACCTGAGTGATTACATTTAGCTCCTTTATACCCATCACTGGCAGTCAAGTCATCCCATTCCCCTCCATGCAGCTTATGCTCCCATTTAGTACCCATTACAGTCTAGCCTACTTTCTTCTATTATTTTAACCATCTTTTTGTTATTCACGATAAGGCTATAAAGAGAAAAGCAGTTGCGAGTCTAAACTGAAGACAGTATCTAAACTAATAAAAGCAAAATATTAAAATTAACCGTTTCTCCGAGACAGGGTAAGCCACGCCCACCAGCCAATCAGAGCGGCTGTATGCAAATTAGCCCAGCCAACATGGCGGCCGCCACTCCCGGACCTGAGTAAACAGCCCTTTCCATTGCGGCAGCAGCGAAAGTGAAGCTGCGCCCCTCAGCTCAGCTC
>PVJC01039633.1:0-16168 GCA_004026665.1 Murina feae | reverse complement strand
TTGCTCTTGGCATTTTAATTATGATATGTCTTGGTGTGGTCCTCCTTCGGTTCCTTTTGCTTGGAGTTCTCTGTGCTTCCTGGACTTGGAAGTCTATTTCTTTCACCAGGTGAGGGAAGTTTTCTGTCATTATTTCTTCAAATAGGTTTTCAATATCTTGCTCTTTCTCTTATTCTGGCACCCCTATAATTCTGATGTTGGTGCACTTGAAGTTGTCCCAGAGACTCCTTACACTATCTTCATACTTTTTGATCCTTTTTCTTTTTTCTTCTTTTCTTTTTTCTTTTGGCTTTTCTGGTTGGGTGGGTTTTGCTTCTTCATATTTCATATCTTTGACTTGCTTCTTGCGATCCTCTTGTCTGCTGTTGGATGTCTGTATAACATTCTTTATTTCAGTCAGTGTATGCTTAATTTCTAGTTGGTCCTTTATCATATCCTTGAGGGTCTCATTAGATTCATTGAGGATCTCACTAAATTTATCGGTGGTCTCACTAAATTTATCGGCAGTCTCTAGAAATTTCTTGAAAAACCTAAAAACCGTGGTTTTGAACTCTATATCCTGTCGTTTTCTTTCCTCCATTTCTGTCATTTGTGACTTGTTTCTTTGTCTCCGAATTTTGGCTGCTTCCCTTTCTGATTTAGGCGATCACTACGAGGAATTAACCTCTAAGCCACTTGGTTATGAGAGTCAGCTGTGTCTACAGTGGGAGAACTTCTGTGCTGGAGACACCCTTATGGGGCAAGAGTTGTTTCAGTGGGGCTTTTATGCTCACTGCATCTGCCCCGAGTGTGTTCCTTGTGGATCTGTTTTGTTTCGGTTAGTCCCACTCTGGCCACTGGGTGAGGCTGGCTCCTGTATCTTTAAGGAGGTGTTGATTAAGCCTTTGCCTTAGGCTACTCAGTCTTTTATATGCAAAAGCCTCTTGGGAGGGGCGGGGCCTCGGGAAGTCTGCAGGGCGGAGCAAATAGCTATGGCGCTTCTCAGCCCTGCGCTGAGAAACACCAGGTCTCTGTGTCCCACGGTAATTGCTGCAAGCAACGCTGAGAGAAACCCGCTTTGGATTTCCTCCCGGTGCCAGTCAGTCCCCCTTCTCCGGGTGTCTGGGTCCTCAGAAACTCGCCTGGAACTGGAGTTCAGAGCCGCTGAGAACTTGTGGCTCTCTCCGTTTTGGAAAAGAACCGCGTCCTCTGGTGCCAGCCCTCTCCCTAAACCCCTCTCCCTAAACCCCTCCGTACATCTGTACTTTGCTTCCGCCGCTCCTCTGAGTCTCAGACCATTTTCTAGTTGTAGAATTTTCACTCAGCCAGCCTTCCTGTGGGTGCGAGTGGTGTCCGTGTGTTCTTTTCGTGGTTTTTCTGAAATAGTTGTTCATGGCTGCATTTACGGTGTTTACCTTATGCCGCCATCTTGCTGTTCCTCTACCTTTATTTTCTGAGGTACAGACAAGTGTTGCTTATGTGTCATTGCCAAGACATAGTCTATTCTTATGAATAATCATTATGTGCATCCTGGCTGGTGTGGCTTAGTGGTAGAGTGTCGGCCCAAACACTGAAGGGTCACTGGTTCGATTCCTGGTCAAGGACGCATGCTGACAGGATCATTCCTTGGCCTTGGTTGGGAACATACAGGAGGCCACCAATCTACGTTTCTCTCTCACATCAGTGTTTCTCTCTCTCTGTCTCTCCTCCTCCCTTTCACTCTCTCTAAAAAAGTCAGTGGAAAAAATATTCTTGGATGAGGATTAACAGAAAAAAAAAAGTACAACATTTAAAATATTTTCATTTGGAATCTCCTAACATAATACTTCATATGTATCTCAAAAGCTTTGGCCCTAACCAATTTGGCTCAGTGGATAGAGCGTCAGCCTGCAGACTGAAGGGTCCCAGGTTTGATTCCGGACGGGGGCATGTGCCTTGGTTGCAGGCATGTTCCCAGTGGGGGGTGTGCAGGAGGCAGCTGATTGATGTTTCTCTCTCATCGATGTTTCTAACTCTATCCCTCTCCCTTCCTCTCTGTAAAAAATCAATAAAATATATTAAAAAATCAAAAACAAACTTTCTTTGAAGTTTGGGTTTTTTACATTTAAATTTTATAATTGATTAACCTAGTACAATTTTATCTGATATGTATTCTTTTATAGGAAAGATTGGAACAAGAAAAAAGAGAAAGGAAAAAGCAAAAAGAAAAAGAAAGAAAAGAACGTTTGAAAAAAGAAGGGAAACTTTTAACTAAATCTCAGAGAGAAGCCAGAGCCAGAGCTGAAGCTACTCTTAAACTTCTACAAGCTCAGGGTAAGTAGTATTTTTAATTAATGGGAAGAGTCTAGATGCTTCTCTCATGTAGTTGTCTTTATAATGATCAAAATGAAAATTGAATTGTACTAGAACAATTCTTATGAAAATGTTGTGAAAAAGTCTAATAATGTTAGGTGATATAATTTCCTTATGTAGAAAGATGACTTATATACTGTGTTAAAATTTTATGTGTAAATGATAGTGTATGTATAAAAACATATTTTTTTGTCTCCCAAAATAAATGAAAATAGAGAATACAGTTAAATGAGTCCCCATTTACCCGTCACTCAGTTTAAACAATTATCAATATACTAGGGGCCCGGTGCACAAACATTTGTGCACTCGGGGGGGTCCCTTAGCCCAGCCTGTGCCCTCTCGCAGTCTGGGACCCCTTGGGGGATGTCCACTTGCTGACGTGCCTGGCCAGCCTCGGTGAGGGGCGGATGGCTGTTTGCAGGCTGGCCAAGTAACGGACCCTCACCCCATGGGGGTGTGGCCAGCCTGGGTGAGGGGCTGAGGGCCATTTTCAGGCTATCCACAGTCCCTTCAGGGTTCAGATCCCTACTGGGGTGCCTGTTCAGCCTGGGTGAGGGGCTGAGGGCTGTTTTCAGGCTGTCCACAGCCTCTTCAGGGTTCAGGTCCCTACTGGGGTGCCTGGCCAGCCTGGTTGAGGGTCTGAGGACTGTTTTCAGGCTGCCCACAGCTCCCATTGACCCAACGTCCCGGCAAGGCTGGCTAGAATCAGGTTTCTGGGGTTTATTTATCTTCTATAATTGAAACTTTGTTGCCTTGAGCCGAGGTCTAGGCCGGAAACGAAGCCTTCTGTTTGCTTCACCTCCATGGCTTCTGTAATTGAAACATTGTTTCCATGAGCAGAGGCCCAGCCAGCCTAGGCAGGCAGTTTTCAAATCCATCGCTGATGCAGCGGAAGCCTCCTGTTTGCTCCAGCTCGGAGGCTGTCGGCCGCCATTTTGGCTGGGTTAATTTGCATACAGCCGCTCTGATTGGCTGGCGAGTGTGGCTTGGCTGGTGGGCGTGGCTTAGGTGTCTCGGAGTGATGATTAATTTGCATATTACTCTTTTATTAGATTAGATATCTTAAGGTACATATCTTTGAGGTGAATAGAATGTTATGTGTTTAAGTACTCTCTCTTAAGGTGTCATACAGGTTAGTATAAACCTGAATTTTCCATTATCCCTCAGGTGTTGAAGTGCCATCAAAAGACTCTTTGCCAAAGAAAAGGCCAATTTATGAAGATAAAAAGAAGAAAAAAACTCCACAGCAGCTAGAAAATAAGGAAGGTTTGTATACAGAATAGTCTGATTTAGAAACATTTTTTTGTTTTGCTTTTTCCCACACTTTAAAACAGAATGTCCTCAAAGAAATCAATAAATCAAAATGGCATATTAAAACTCATTTTTTCCACACATTTCTGATTTTTGTTATTCTCAACTGGTTGAAATAATAGGTGATGAAAAAGTATCTGTGTTTTAAAAATCTGGATCCTACCCTATAAATAATTGTTTTTTAATTTAATTTAATTTTTTAATCTTTATTGTTGAGTAGTATTACAGATATCCCCACCTTCTTTCTCCCCTTTGTCCCTCATTATTGGTTCCTGCCCCACCCCAGGCCTTCACCACCCTTTTGTCTATGTCCATAGGTAATGCATACATGCATATAAGTTCTTTGATTAATCTCTTTCCTCCTCCCTTTCCCTCTGAGATTCTTAGTCTGTTCCATGTTTCCATGCCTCTGATTCTATTTTATTCTTCAATATATTTTATTGATTAGATTTCTTGTTTTTTTTTTTAATTTTTACTTTCAATTGTTGATAGATATATATTTATTGCCTTTTATTCATATTTTTTATCCTTTTTCTTCTTTAAGAAGACCCTTTAACATTTCATGTAATACTGGTTTGGTGCTGATGAACTCCTTTAGCCATTTTTTGTCTTTGAAGCTCTTTATCTGACCTTTAATTATAAATGATAACTTTGCTGGGTAGAGTAATCTTGTTTGTAGAGCCTTGCTATTCGTCACTTCGACTATTTCTTGCTACTTCCTTCTGGCCTGCAAAGTTTCTTGAGAAATCAGCTGACAGTCATGTGGATGCTTCCTCATAGCTAACTAACTGCTTTTCTCTTCTTTTAAGATTCTCTCTTGGTCTTTAACCTTTGGCATTTTAATTATGATATGTCTTGGTGTGGGCCTTGTTGGGTTCATCTTATTTGGAACTTTTCGTGCTTTCTGGATTTGTATGTCTATTTCACCAAATAAGGGAAGTTTTCTGTAATTTTTTTTAATAGGTTTTCAATTTTTTGCTCCCTCTCTTCTGGATATCCCCATGATGTGAATGTTGGTATGCTTGAAGTTGTCCCAGAGGCTCTTTATACTATCTTCATATTGTATTCTTTTTTCTGCTCTTCTGATTGGAGTTTTCTTTGCTTCCTCATATTCTACATTGATGACTTAATTCTCAACATCCTCTTTTGTTGACTCCCTGTAAATTATTCTTCATTTCAGCTAGTGTATTCTTCATTTCTGAATGGTCCTTTTTTATGTTGCTGATGTTCTCACTAAGTTCCTTGAAGTTCTCACTAGGTTCCTTAAGCATCCTTACAACTATTGTCTTGAATTCTGTGTCTGGTAGTTAGCTTGCTTCCATTTCATTTAGTTCTTTTTCTGTAGGTATTCTCTTCTTTTGTTTGTAACATGTTTCTTTGTCTCCACATTTGGGCTGCTTCCCTGTATTTGTTTCTATGTATTAGGTAAACCTGCTGTGTCTCCTGGAAATGGTATAGTCTCCTTGTGTAGTAGGTGTCCTGTATTGCCCAGTGGCTCAGCCTCCCCAGTCACCTGAGCTCAGCACTCTAGATGCATCCCTGTGTGGACTCTCTGCACTGTTCTGTTGTAGTTGAGCCTTGATTGCTGTTGGCATCACTGGGAGGGATTGACCTCCAGGCCAATCAGCTGTGAGGACCAGCTGTGACTATAGAAGAGCTAGTGTGCAGGAGACATCCCCTATAGAGCAGGACTTGTGAAACAGTGTGGCTTTGGTGTTCACTAAATGCATCCCTTGAGTGTGTTGCTGATGGATGTGGTAGGGTTGTAATCTGCTGTGGTCTTAACCTGACCACTGAGTGCACTGGCTCTGGGACCTCCCGGGAGGTTCAAAGTCAGCTATTGCCTGTTCCCCGCTTGGCCAACCTCCGTGCCCCCCACTACCCTCAATCATGACCTACAGAACGATCTATAGATTGCTGCTACCTGTTTTGGGCTTGGAGGTTCCCAGGAGAGGCCAAACTGTGAATCAAGGCAGGCTGCTGCTAGTGCCAGACCTGGGACTATTTACCAAGAGGTATAGGGCATGCCAAGGCAAGCTGTGCTTGTTTGAGAGATTTTAGGAAAGTCTGAAGCCTGAGCCACCACAGGCCATTTCAAGTAGAAAAGCCACTGGAAACAGCTTGGGTGGGACTGCAAATTAGGTAATGTGGAGGGAAGGGGTCATTAAAGAAATAGTGACCTCTGCCAGCACTTTTGTCTGAGAGAAATCTGCCCCCTAGTTCTTTCCCTGATGTCAGATGATTTAGGTCTTCCCCCCTATGTCTCTGGATTCTTTTCAAGCTGCTGCCCCAGAGCTGGAGCTCAGAGGGAGTGGGTCTGAATGAGTGCCTCGACTCTATCATTCTTTATCATTCTTTGTTCACTCAACCACAATCCCTGCTGGTTTTTTCAGCCTGAAGTTACGGAGACCTCTTCTCAGCACTGGAACCGTGGCCGAGAGGTCTGATGTGGGGCTGGTACCCCTGGCTCCTCATGGGGGAATCTCCACAGCTCAAATACCACCAGTGGGTGTTAGATCAGCCTGTTCCACACCTCTGCTCAATGTGGCTTCTTTTTTAATTCTCTAGTGGTAGGACTTCCATTCGGGCAGCTTTTTGGCAGTTATGAAGGATGTTCTGTAGTTTAGTTATAATTCTGATGTGATTGTGGGAGGAGATTGTGTACTGCGTTCACCTATGCTGCAATCTTGACCTGCCCCCTGAATAACTATTCTTAACTGAAAAGTACAACTATCATTTTCTTTTTTTCTCAATCTTCTGTATTTTTACATTCTATTCCTTGAGCCACCACAGAAAGAAAAACTATTTTCTGTAAAATACATGACTGATACTTAAACATTTTTTGAACTTGATAAAGAATTTAGATATATACTAATGATTTTTATTCAATAGGTAACAGAGTATCTTAACAAAAATTATATACTGAAAAATATTAATTTGGTTTCTGCCCTTCACTCAGTGTCTGAGCCAATAGAATTAAGTGCTGCTGTAGAAGTTGTGGAACAAGGTGTACCAGAAAAAGAAGAGTCACCACCTCCTGTTGAACCAGGCCAGTAGCATTGATTAATAAATTTCTATTAAGTAGCATTGATGTGTCCTAACTGTCTTAGTTATTAGTTTGGGGATACCAAATATCTGACATGGTGGCCTTTTTTTTATAGTCCTTTCTAAGTCATTTCTTTTTATTTCCACATTGCGAAAGTGTAGAAGTGAGCCTTGAATCAATTTGTATTTTTTTTTGTAGAATAAAATTTTTGTAGAGAGGGTAGAGGTTTTTTACTTTCTTTCTAATGATGGGTCAGAAATCTTAGGTGGTACCAAGAAGACCTGAAGTTCTTTAATCTTTCTAAAGAAAAATTTGAAGCATTTTTAATTAGAACTTTTTAAGAGTCATAAAAGTTACTATTTTTAAAACCTTCTTAGAGGTCAGCCTCTTATTTAGTAAATCATTTTATTCAGTGTGTTTTTAGGTTGGAGAAAGTCTCTGGGTTTTTTTTTTTCTTTTGTTTTTTTAAGATAAATATTGTTCTAATTCATGAGACTGGATATTGATAGAAGCCACATAATGTATGTTTGGTAAAATCAAGACACTCCCAAGTGTTCAAAGACAGGAATGGGAGTAGAAACATTTGAGGATGTCAAGACTGACCTACCCTGGGGAAAAATATTATTGATAGTCTCTCCCCTCCTCCCCCTGGTTCTCAGTATAAAAAAAAATCATTTGTTTGAGCACATCTTAGCTTAGCATAATGAAACTAGAGAAATTCCATTTGACAGGCTTATAGCAGTCCAGGATTGTAGGTGATATCTGTAGCAGTAAAAAGAATTGCTAAACTGGAAGGAGGACTCTTTGGGCACATGTTACTGACTGTTGTTTCTTCCTCCTCAAGATGACTTACCCAAACTTGCTGGCAAATGATTTTTCGAGAGAAACAAATACTACATGTGCCCCATCTTTTGAGAGTAGTTTTGCTTAATTGGATTTCAGTAAAAGTGTTGTTGTTAAAGGCAGTATTAAGTTTTTAATATTCAAAATAATAACTTTCTGACTATTTTTGCATTGTAAGCACAACATCTGTTCTAATTTTCAGCTGGAGTAGAGATGTAGCTTCGTACATTCAATTATGTGATTTATGTAGTATTTATATGTATTATAGAGGCTAAAGAAAAATAAATTCTTGTGTATAAAGTTTAGTTGAAAATCAAAAAGAAGATACATGTGAAGTTTCGTTTGTCTTCAAGAATAGAGTGTGATCATGTGCCCTAGTGTACAGGTTGGGGAAAGAGTAGGTTTATAGTTATGAGTACATGAAACAGAGTTTATTCTTGTACTGGAGCCCTGGTGCATAAAATTCATGCATGGGTACGGTTCCTGGCCAGCAATCAAAGCCTGAGCATCTGGTGTGGAAGGGCAGGTCCCAGCTGACTTCTGAGCCCTGGGCACACCTTGGGCCACGGTCCCCTGTGCACCGCACCCTCCGCCTGAGTCATTGGGCCTCTGCTCGGCTCCCTCAGTGCCTGGGAGCCGGGCAGCGACCCCCCTGCTAGTTGCTATCTGCAGGGTGATTAGTGGGGTGATCAGGCCCTGCTCACACCTGCCTTGACCTGGTGCTGCCCACTCACCTGCGTCACCATTCCACCCCGGTCCTGCTCTCATGGGGCTTGGTGGTGCCTCCGCTGCCTCCCACTGCCAGTGCCACATTGCTGACACCTGCCATGTTCTGCGCCACCCCCTGGTGGTCAGCACTCGTCATAGCAAGCGCTCAAACTCTGGGTTAAACTCTAGGTCGAGGGGACAATTTGCATATTAGGCTTTTATTATATAGGATTATTATTTACTAAATATTGCATTTTCCATACAAACAACTTTTGTCCCAACCTGTATTTAAAATATTAGGGAGTTGTGAATTATTTAGTAATAATAAATTATAACATGATAGCTATTTTGAAAATTAGTTCTAAAGATAATGAAATTGTGTGTATTTTTTTGCATAATTATAACATTTCATTTTATGTCAGCATAATTTTCCACTTTTTTCTATGTCTTTAATGAAAACTTTTATTTACAGACGAGGAGGAAGAAACTGAGGAAGCTGGATTGGATGACTGGGAGACTATGGTCAGTGATGAGGAGAGAGAAAAAGGTGAATAGCTTGTAAGCGCTCGTTGATAAATCCAGTGGTTATTGGAGTGGTTTATATTTAAAGGAGTAGTCAGACTCCTGATAATGACTGCTATATGAGCATTCCTGAGGACAGAAAGCAGTTTCGCTCTCTTGCTTGCTTTTGTTCCTAAATCCTCATGGGGATCCCATTTCATGAATAGGTGGTTTTTCAGAAGGCCATTTATAAGATAGTTGCCTGGGATTTAGAATACAGTTTTTCAGAGTGATAATGTTATAAGTGGGGTTAAGTTACTAAAGCTAGCCTATAAAGAACTCCTAAACTTAAAATATAATACAAAGACAATAGAAATAATAGTATATTTCCTAATCTCTCTGAATAAAAAGTGTGGGTTTTTTTATAGTTACTTCCTATCCTTTAATACTAAAATCAACTTTCTTTGGGTTTAATTTGATGGTTTTTTTCCCTTTTGAGATGGATATTTGTCTGTTTTTTTAGTCTTTCCTCAAAAAACATTTTTAAGGTAATAAATTTTTCTTTAAGCATGGCTTTAGCAAAATTCTACAGGTTCTGATATGTTGATTTTTTAAAATTTACATTTAGATATATGTTAATTTTACCTATGATTTATTTAGAAGTATATTTCTTAATTTACATTAGTAAGGACTTTCTAATTATCTTCTTGTTACTTCATTGTGATCAGAAAACATACATGGTTCTGTCCTTTGCAATGGGTTGAGAATTTACAACCCAGCAAACAGTTGATTATTGTAAATATTTCGTATGTGATTGGGTGCTCACTGTGTTTAGTCAAGTTTGGTGATCATTTTGATTAAGTCTTTTATGTTCTGAGTTATTTCTGGTGTGCTTTTTCTTTTACTAAGTGATGTGTTAAAATCTCCCACCATGATTGCAGATTGTTTATTTTTCCCTGAGTTCTGCCAACTTTTGCTTTCTGTATTTTGGTGTTACATTATTAGGTGAATACAGTCTTACATCTTTCTGATGAATCAATCGACTCTTACTAATATATTTGTTTATATTATATTTAATTTATACTTTATTTTTTATTCATTTTTAGTGATACCTTTAGCCTTTTACAGTGTACTTTATCTGATTTTAATTAATACAGTTCCACATGCTTTTGATTTATGTGCTCTTTTTCTATATTTATTATTCTTTCTGTATCCTTAAAGAGCCTCTAGTTGAGATTTTTATATCCAGTTTGTCAGTCTTTATTTTTTACCTAGTGCACTTAGTCCATTCATTATACCTAACATTTGTTGTAATTAATGAAATATATTGGTTTTATACTTCTCTCATTAAATCCTTCTTATTTGTTTTGTCTGTGTGTTTTTTCTCTCCTTTCTTACTGTATTTTGGATTGTTGGATTCTTTTTATTAATATTTTTTCCTCCGTCCATGAGCTTGGAAGCTGTGTACTTTTTCATTTACTTTTAGTGTTCACCTAGGGACTTTTAACATGGACCTTTGAACTGTCGTTGTCTGATGTTACCATCTTCCCAGACGATGCAAAGACCACTGAATACATGAATAACATTTACTCAGTTCTCAATATATGTCATTGCTCTCATTTGTTTTAATTCTCTATTTTAAACCCCATAATACCTTATTATTTTTTATAGTCAATACTTATTTAAATTTACCTAAATTCTTAGCTTTTTTGTTGGGCTTAGTTTCTTCCTACATCTCTGACCTTCCATTTGGGGTTATTTCTTCCTGCCACAAGAACTCCTTTTAGAATTTCCTTTAGTAGGAATCTATTAGACATTCCATTTTTGCTTTTCTAGAAATATTTTTCTTAACTTCATTTTTAAAGGGTATATTTTCTGAGTGAAGAGTTCTTTGCTAAAATTTTATTTATTTAACCCTTTGAAAATATTACTCACTTGTCTTTCATTATATCTGTTGAGGATTCCACAAATAAGTTTTTCATGTGTCTTTGGTTTTTAGCAGTTTAATTATATAACTTGGGTTGATTTTTTTCTCATTTATTCTGTCTGTAGAGCTTTATAAATGTATGGTTCTGTAGTTTTTTTTGTTTTGTTTTTTAATCAGTTTTGCAATGTAAAGAGCCATTATTTTCCCTCAGGCAATCTAGTTATGACTATAGTTATGACTAGATAGATCTTATTACTGTATTGTTGCATTTTATTTTTTCCTCTTTACTGCATTTTCCATCTTATTAAGTTTCCATGGTTTATTCTAGTTGTTTGCTCATTAAAAAAATTTTTTTTTATTTTTTATTGATTTTTAGATAGGAAGAGAGAAAGAGAAATAATGATTTGTTATATCACTTATTGATGCATTCATTAGTTGATTCATGTGAATTGTTTTCTCGGGTGGTTTGTTATTTTTATGTGTTTTTATAATAAATAGATACTAGTGGCCCAGTGCATGAAATTTGTGCACATTAAAAGGGGATTAATTAGAGGAAATATTTTAATATTGCTATTTGCCCTTTCTCTATAATAGAAGTGTCAGCGATTAAAGAAAATTAGTAAAATGTATATGAAAATCTTCCTCCTGTCAGAGTCTGGGGTGCACCACGGAACCCCAGAGTCAAATCTTCAACCACCCACATGCACCTCAAAATCGCTTGAGTCTCAAACCTGGACGGCCCCCCTTCATTGGGCTAGATCCAGACCCTGCCGGTCCCACCCTGTCAAGCCCTGCCAGGTGGGGGGGTGCAGCCTCAGGTCCCCTGGGTGCCAGGGCAGGGAGGCACAGCCTGAGGTCCCCCACCAAGCCCCACTGGGTGGAGGGAGTGGCCTGTGATCCCCCAGCCTGGCACCAGGGCAGGGGGCACGGCCTGAGGTCCCCTGGCCCAGCACCAGGGAAGAGGGTGCAGCCTGAGTTCCTCTGGCCTGGTGCCAGGGTAGGGGGAGCAGCCTGAGGTCTCCTCTCAAGCCCTGTGGGTGGAAGGCATAACGTGAGGTCCCCTGTCAAACCCCATGCAGGAGGTGGGTGGGCATGCAGCCTCAGGTCCTTGCTGATTGCTCCTTAAGGCTCGTTATGGGAACTTAGCCTCAGCTGTGGGTGCAAATTGACCAGAGTGATGGTCAATTTGCATATTCCCTCTTTATTATATAGGATTATACTTGCAAAAGTATAGAAATAATTTGTGGTCAAGGATTTTTTTTTACCACCCTCCAAAAAGAATTTCTTTGTACATTCACTAGGAGTGAACTAGGAATAATAAACACTGTAGAATTCAGAGAACCTAGAAGTGTTCTGCTAAGAATGAGGGGGAGGTTCTGTTTACTTCCTATTCATCCTTACTGCTAGGGTGCAGTTTTTCAGGTTTTACCTCACAGTAAGGGTGTTGTCTAGTGTTCATCTACCTTGCCCTCCCTGAATCGTTGGTAGGCCTGAGTTCCCAATGCTCCTATTCACTGAGAGGCTAGAAAGCACTGCTCAGCCTTTGAGCTGCCTCCTCCAGAATTCCGCACATAAACTCCAGGGGAAGGCAATACCAAGTATTGTATTCAACATCCCAGATTTCTGTCCTATTGTATCCTGGCTTAGTAATAATGTCTTTCTTTTTTTTATTTGATTATGTATAGATTGATGCTTTCTTTACATGTTCACTGTTAAATGGCAGTCTTCATTGTAACATGTGGGCAAAGACTTACTTGGAATTAAAGTTATAATATTGCTACCTTATTTGTCTTTAAGGGTCTCTATTATGTTGATGGAAATCTCATTTTTAATTTTCATTTATTATAAAATCTCTTGTTTTTCTGAAAAAAGGAAACACAGTGCATATAGAAGTAAAAGAAAACCCCGAGGAAGAGGAGGAGGAGGAGGAAGAGGAAGAAGAGGAAGAAGAAGAGAGTGAAGAGGAAGAAGAAGAAAGTGAAGGCAGTGAAGGTGAAGAAGAGGAAGAAAAGGTGTCAGATGAGAAAGATTTGGTGAAAACATTAGTTAAAAAGTCAAGTAAAGAACTGAGCTCAGAATCTGAATATGACTCTGATGATGATAGAACTAAAGAAGAAAGAGCTTATGACAAAGCAAAACGGAGGATTGAGGTATTTATTGTTCCCTTTCTCTTTGTTCTTTTCCTCCACAGTCCTCCTCTGTGGCTCCTAGAACTGTATTCTACAACAGAGGCTTTTTATTTAATAGCACTTTTAAAAATATAGTCACAGCATAGTATTTTGTCCAGTTTCTTGTAAGTCAAGACCATAGATCTGACAGTGTTCCATCCAAGGACCCCAGTCCCTTACCCAAGTCAGAACAGTCACTGCTTCATCATTCTTTTCTTGTGTTCTCAGAATTTTAATGTGCTCTTCGAGTAATGGTTTCTAGGTATGCAGAGGTATTCTGCGCATATGCCCTCTACTTAGGAACATTAGTTAAACGTGTGTTGCATATTTAAGTTAGTCAGTGTGAGGCATCTGATCACATAAGTTTGAATCTGGTGGGTTAATGAGGCTTCTCTTTATTAAAGTGCACATACCTAGGAGACTTACTCTATTTTTCCTACTTAATGCAACAGATTTTAAGAGATAGTTTATGTCAGCTTGGCATAAGCAGCACACCCAAAATTTTTAATTTGCTTGAAGAGGCTAAGGCTAAAAACTATCTTAGCGTTATCTTTTCATGAATAATTTTAATTACAATATTTTTAATACCTTTATATCAGTGTTTACTCTTTTCTTCTATAAATTCTGTATACATTTTCTGAATTTCAAAGGACTAAGAAGGACTATTATTGTAAATTTGACTTTCTTAACCCTGGGTGCTATTGACATTTTGGAGCCAGGTAATTTATATATTTGTGTGTGTATATATACATATAAATATATTTTTAAATATAGAGCAACCAGCTCACTTCTCCTCTCATAGTTTTTTTTTTTTTAATATATTTTTGTTGATTTCAGAGAGGGAGAGAAAGATAGAAACATCAATGTTGAGAGAGAATCATTTGATCAGCTGCCTCCTACACGCCCCCTACTGGGGATGGAGCCCTCAACCTGGGCACGTGCCCTGACTGGGAATCAAACCTTGACCTTCTGGTTGTTAGGTCGACCCTCAACCGTTGAGCTGTGCAGGCTAGCCGGGCATGCAATTCTTTGTTGTGGGGACTGTCCTCTATATTTCGGGGTGTTGTGTAGCATCCCTATCCTCCACCCACTAGATGCCAGTAGCATTCCCTTCCTGATGTCTGGTTGTGACTCTTCTTCTTTCTGTGGCACCTCCTTAAGCCACCTCTCTTGCTTTGCACCCATGTGTGAGAAAGAGTTGGTTCTGTGTTTGAAAATTCAAAAACAAGCAAACAAAATAATTATAAAGCAGAAGGTACAAGTTTCCCCATTATTTCACTCCCCAGACTTGTTCGTATTCTTGTATATGCACTTCAAGTTTTTTTAAATGTTTAATTGAAAGTAAGTTATATAATATGTGGAAAGATTTTTTTTCTTCACATAACAATATGCTATGGACCTCTTAGCTTAACACGTTTTTAAGCAGCTTTGTTGAGATATGCTTTATATACCGACCGTCACATTAATCTGTTGTAAGTGTACAATTCAATGATATTTTGTAAATTTACAGTTGTGCAACCAACACACCTTAACTTTGGAGTATTTTCATTACCATCTAAAGATTCCTTGTGCCAGTTTAGTCATTTCCCATTCTTAGCCACAAGCAGCTACTAATCTTCTCTGTCTCTATAGATAACTTTTCTGCAGATTTCATGAAAATTCACTTCTATAATATGTGGTCTTTTGTGCCTGGCTTTTTCTTTTACTCTGTTCCTTTATGTGGTAGTTATATCATTACTTCGTTTCTTTTAATTACCAAGTAGTGTTTTGTATAAATATGTCGTATTATATTATTGTCCATTCACCACTTAAAGGACATTTGAGTTGTTTCCACTTTTTGGCTATTGAGAATGGTATAGTATTGTTATAAGTATTTTCTTATGAGTTCTTTACATGAAAATGTGTTTCTATTTCTTTTGGATATATTCCTATAAGTGAAATTGCTGAATCATATGGTAGATTTTCATTTAACTACCAAAATATTTCCATAATGGTTGCACAATTATAGATTATCCGAGTTGAGGGTTCTAGTTTCTCTGTATTCTTGCTAGTAGTTTTTATTGTTTGTCTTTTAAATTTAACCATCCTAGTGGATGTGAAATAGTTTGTTGTATTGTGGTTTTAAATTACACTTCCATGATCTTTAGCATTTCTTCATGTGCTATTGGCCATAACTATGCCTTCATGTTGAAACATCATTTCAGATGTTCAAATTTTGTAATTTGATTTTTATTGAACTAGTGGCCTGGTGCACGAAATTCATGCATGGGGGGGGATTTCCCTCAGCCCAGCCTAAACCTTTTCCAATCTGGGACAGCTGGCTCCTAACCGCTCATCTGCTTCCCTGCCTGATTGCCTCTAATTGCCACTGCTTGCCTGCCTAATTGCCCCTAACTGCCTTCCTCTGCTGGCCTGATCTCTCCCCCAACTGCTTCTGCCTTCCTGATTACTCCTAACTGCCCTCCCCTGTCTGCCTGATCTCACCCCCAACTGCCCTCCCCTGACAGCCTAATCTCGCTCCCAACTGTCCTCCCCTGCTGGCCTAATAGCCCTCTTTGCCTCCGCCACCACCACAATGGCTTTGTCCAGAAGGAAGTTGGACATTTGGAAGATGGCCAATAGACCCATTCTAATTAATATATTACCCTTTATTAGTATAGATATACTAGGGGCCCGGTGCACAAAAATTTGTGCACTCGGGGTGGAGGGAGTCCCTCAGTCCGGCCTGTGCCCTCTCACAGTCTGGGACCCCTCAGTGGATGTCCTATGATGGCCCCAGTCTGCCAGGCGCCTTGTGTGTGTGTGTGTGTGTGTGTGTGTGTGTGTGTCACCACTGGGGACCTGCCCCCAGCCGCATCTGAGGCTCGGAGCAGTCCTCCTGTGTGTGTCTACCTGCTGTGGACCTGCCCCCAGGCACATCGTGGAGGCTTGGAGCAGGCACCCCTTCTATGTTGATCTCTCAGACTCTTGCCCTCCCCTGCATGTTGTTCTCTTTTTTGAGCATGGCCAGAGCTGGGTGCGGCCTGCCTCCCAAGCTTGCCTACTGCCCATCTTCCTCCAGCCACCAGAAAGCAGGGAAAACCCCGCCTTGTGGTCAGGCCAGCCTTTTCCTGCTCCCTGATCCCCGGAAGGGCCCTGGGCAGCCGCCAAGCAGGCCGCCAACTCTTTCCCACTCACCAGTCCCCTGCTGCCTTCCTTTCCCACTTCCCGGTGCCACCAAGGGGTCTGGGAGCTGCCAAGCAGGACCCCGGCCCCTGCAGCCTTGCTTTCCCGCTCCACGATGCCCCTCAAAGGGCCTGGGCAGCCACCAAGCAGGCCGAGACCCCCCCCGCC
>PVJC01039632.1:0-16163 GCA_004026665.1 Murina feae | reverse complement strand
TGGGAAAGAGGCGGCAGGGTTGGAGGGCACCGGGAAGCGGGTAAGAGGCGGCAAGGGGTCGGCGGCCTGCTTGGTGGGCTTCCCAGGCCCTTTGCGGGGCATCGGGGAGCGGGTAGGAGGTGGCAGGGTTGGAGGGCACCGGGAAGCGGGTAAGAGGTGGCGGGGGGGGGTCTTGGCCTGCTTGGTGGCTGCCCAGGCCCTTTGCGGGGCATTGTGGAGCGGGAAAGCAAGGCTGCAGGGGCCGGGGTCCTGCTTGGCAGCTCCCCAGACCCCTTGGCGGCACCGGGAAGTGGGAAAGGAAGGCAGCAGGGGACGGGTGAGTGGGAAAGAGTTGGCGGCCTGCTTGGCGGCTGCCCAGGTCCCTTCCGGGGATCAGGGAGCAGGAAAAGGCTGGCCTGACCACGAGGCGGGGTTTTCCCTGCTTTCTGGTAGCTGGAGGAAGATGGGCAGTAGGCAAGCTTGGGAGGCAGGCCGCCCGCAGCCCTGGTCACAGCTCAAAAAAGAGAACAACATGCAGGGGAGGGCAGGAGTCTGAGAGATCAACATAGAGGGGGTGCCTGCTCCAAGCCTTGATGGTGTGCCTGGGGCAGGCCCCCAGCAGGTAGACACACACAGGAGGACTGCTCCGAGCCTCAGATGTGGCTGGGGGCAGGTCCCCAGTGGTGATACACACACACACAAAAGGCGCCTGGCAGACTGGGGCCATCATAGGACATCCACTGAGGGGTCCCAGACTGTGAGAGGGCACAGGCCGGGCTGAGGAACTCCTTCCACCCCGAGTGCACAAATTTTTGTGCACCGGGCCCCTAGTGTTGTTATAATGGCCTCGCCTCCTGGTTGGGTTGCTCACTTTGTCCTACACTCTTTCCTCTCGCCCCCCGCTCCCTTCCCCCCTCTCAATCCCCCGTTCCCCTTCTCCCCCCGACCCCACCCACCCCCCACCCACCCCAAGCTCTGACAGCAGCTGGGACCACCACATAGCCATTCTGTAGCACTGCTTCCCGTTGGGGACCCTGGCAGCCTAGCAACAGAGAACCCAGCAAGGGGGAAGGACAGTGGAGATGGCGGGGAGACGGGGGTCGATTCTAAGTAGAAACCCTCACCTCCACTCCACCTCCTCTCGCCCATCCTTCCAGAAGCGCAGACCACCCGGGAAAAGCCACCCTCTCCCGGTTGTTACGACGAAGCTCAGGGTCTCACTGCCTGGGAGATGGCGCCACCTACAGACCCTTGTGAGCTCTGCGGCCTCGGCCCCTCAAACCAGGGAGGAGGGGCGGAGAGTACACACACACACACACACACACACCACCACCACCACGCCACCACCCTACAACCCCCACCCCCGAATCCTGGGCTGGCTTCTGTACTGAACCAAATCCAGCATCACACTGTCTCCCGCTGCCCTGGGACCTGGAAAAAACCTTTCCAAAATGTATTTGAGGGAACCCACACCCTGATCAAAAAGTTTGGAAAATGCCCCTTGGAGATTGTCGGGGCTTATTTGCCCCCAAAGCCTGACTTGAATTAACCCTTCAGTTCCCTAACATGAACATTGAGACCATGGGAAAGTTACTTTTTCTTGGCCTGTTATCTCATCTGCAGAATGGGGAAGAGGGTATTGCACTGGGTGGGAGTCTCAGAATTTAATAAGAGAATCATCTGGTAGCATGTTTAAAATGCAGTTACCAGGGCCCAACCTCCCAACAAATTCTAATCCATACAGGAACTTGCAGGTTGAGTTAATTTCTGAGAGATTCTGATGCAGATGTTCTGCCACCCCAGCATGAGAAACACCAAAAGAACCAGGCTCAAGGCGGCTAGAAAAGCAAGCAGGGGCTTGCCAGATCAGAGTGGGAGTGTGGAAGCTGTGACTCTATCCAGAGGGCAGCAGAAGACACGGAGCTTTTGTTTTTTTATTTTTTATATATCTTATTTATTTACTAGTATTTTTATTCTTGATTAATTGAAAGGGGATGGGGAGAGAGAGAGAGAGAGAGAGAGAGAGAGAGAGAGAGAGAGAGAGAGAGAGAGAGAGAGGTATCAATTTGTTCCAGAGATTTAAGCAGACATTGGTTATTGTCTGTGCCTGACGGGATAGAACCCACAACCTTGGTGCATCAGGACACTCTAACCAACTGAGCTACTGTGCCAGGGCATGGAGCTTTATTTTGTTTTATATAATTTTTTAAATGTTTATTTATTTCAGAGAGGAAGGAAGAGGATGGGATAGAAACATCAATGATGGGAGAATCATTGATCAGCTGCCTCCTGCATGCCTCACACTGGGATCGGGCCCACAACCCGGGAATGTGCCCTGACAGGGACTTGAACCTTGATCTCCTGGATCATTGATCAATGTTCAACCACTGAGCCACACCGGCCAGGTGAGGGCATGGAGCTTTTGGAAGGTGATAGATTTTTTAGAAAGATCACTCTCTCACTGGCTACCATGAAGGGTTGGTGGGAGTTGGACAAGGTGGGTGGCAGAGAGATCAGGGAGGTAACTGCTGAAGTCACCTAGATGAGTCAGTGGTGTCCTGGGCCGGGTGTTGACAGTGGAGGAGAGGGGACAGATTTTAGAGATAATTTTTGTTAATATATTTATATTGATTTCAGAGAAGAAGGGAGAGAGAGTTAGAAACATCAATGATGAGAATCATTGATCGCTGCCTCCTGCATGCCCCACACTGGGAATTGAGCCCACAACCTGGGCATGTGCCCTGACAGGGAAATCAAACTGTGACCTCCTGGTTCATAGCTCCATGCTCAACCACTGAGCCACACTGGCTGGGCAGAGGTAAATTCTTTAAATCCTTTGGAATATGAGAATACATTAGAATTTCTGATTACATTTATTGTTTATCCCAGCCTTTTAAAACCTAAAGGGATTGTGTATCACGTACACAATATACTGGTACACTGGTATATACACTGAGTGGCCAGATTATTATGACCACCTGATATTTGTAGGCAAATTAGCTATAGTTTCACGCTGCAGTTGCTAGAGGGCCAGACCATTATAAATAGGGAAGCAGGTTGTTTACCACAACAGAAGTGATTTTTTTTCTGAAGATATGGGTAAACAATGCGATTTAATGGCCTTTGAATGTGAGATACACACACACACACACTGAGTGGCCAGATTATTATGACCACCCCATCAGTACTTTGTTGGCCCACCTTTTGCCTTCAATATTGTAGTGATTCTTCTTGGCATTGACTCCATGAGATGTTGAAAGGTGATGCAAGGAATCTGACACCATGCCTGATGAATAGCACTGTCCAGTTCTGTGAGATCTGATGGTTGTGGAACCAGCTGCCTGATGGCTCTTTTAACTTCGTCCCACAATGCTCAATTGGATTGAGATTTGGTGATTGTGGGGGCCACCTAAGCAAGATGAAGTCTCCCTTATGTTCTTGAAACCACTCCTGCACAATATGAGCACCGTGGCATGGTGCATTGTCTTGTTGGAAGAAGCCATCTCAATTGGGATACGCCATCAACATGATAGGATGAACTTGATCAGCAACGATACTTAGGTATGTTGTGCTATTCATACATTTATAATGATCTGGCCCTCTAGCAACTTCAGCGGGAAATTATAGCTAATTTGCCTCTAAACGTCAGGCTGTCATAATAGTCTGGCCACTCAGTTTGATTTCAGAGAGAAAGGGAAAGGGAGAGAAACATCAATGAGAAAGAATCATTGATTGGCTGGCTCCTGCACATGCCGCACTGGGTATCGATCCTGCAACCAGGCATGTGCCCTGACTAGGAATCCAACTGTGACTTCCTGGTTCATAAGTCTGTCTATGCTCAACCGCTGACCCACACCCAGCCTGGCTGGGACTGTTGCTCACGTTGAAAACCAAAAAGTCCAAACAAGTAATGTCACTGTGAGCAGAACATTTTTGCTTCACCCCAAGTCACCCTGTGGGAATGTGGGCCTAGTATAACCACAGCCTCATGGAAATCTAGCCTGGGACTGGTACAGAGACTGGGCTGCAGGAAACTAAAGTTCTATGCTTCTATCCCAGCTCCACTTGTCTCCACTGAGTAAAGCCAGGAGGATGCAGTTTAGCAGGAAGAAAGGAAGCTATTTATTTTTTCTTTAAAAAAAATTTTTTTTTTTAATTTCAGAGAAAGAAAGGGAAAGGGAGAGATAGAAACATCAATGGGGCAGAATCATCAGTCAGCTTTTTCCTGCACTCCCCCTACTGGATCGAACCTGTAATTCGAGCAGATGCCCTGACCAGGAATCAAAATGTGATTTCCTGGTTCATGGGTTGATGCTCAACCACTGTGCACACCTGCCAGGCAGAAGGAAACTATTTCTGCAGGGTGGTACCCAGTGCACACAGGAGACCTAGGTGGGGAAACAGGGAAGTAGAGTTCCTATCTTAGCTCTGCCCATACTTGCTATAGGATTTGAAACACCTGGTACCTCATTTTCCCCATCTATAATTCATTTCATAAATACTTACCAAAAGTATTGACTCTGCATCATTGTCTAGCTCAGGCCCACAAGGGTGCCCAGAGTGGTCCCCGAGGCCTCTGCACATATCACTAAAAACTATCCTCCTATCTCTGTCTTTCCTGTCTTTTCCCTTGCTGAGTCCTTAGCACCTCTCAATCTTGGATGAGACAGTGCTTCCTTCCCAAACCCTTCTGGGTCAGTCACCCTTTTCTCAATGGATTATTTTAACTACATTGATTACCCAGTGTGTGGTGGCAATGATGATGAAGGGAAGATGACCATAGCCTAATTTTCTCACCAAACCATGAGTTGTTCGAGCTGGCACAAAGGTGTCCAAAATACAGTTGTTGAATAAATGGCCTTCAGGAGACAAAAAATTCATTTGCTTGATCTTTCTGTCACTTATTAGCAATGGAATCCAAAGCTGCTCTAAGCTTTGGTTTTCCCATCTAGCAAATGGGGTCCATAATCCCTGTTTCCCATCTCTATCTCAGAAGTTTCTAAACCCTGCTGGGTGACCTTACAAGCTATATGAGGCAGCACAGGGCATTAAATAGCGTGCCCAAATTCATGTCAACTTGGAAATAAGGTCTTTGTAGATGTAATTAAGGTGAGGATCAAGGATGAGATCACATTACTTTAGGGTGGGCCCTAACTATGGCAAATGTCCATATAAGAAACAGAAAAGGGAGTCCTCTAGTCCCTCACACCTGGTTGAGAAGCCCCTGAGGCAGCTGATGAGAAGAGCTTAATGTCCACCTTGCACACCAATGATGCCCAGGGACCACCAACTGCAGGCTGAAGAGGTAAAAGCTGGCAGCAAGGATTGCTACTAGATTCTTCTTGAGGTAGAAAGAAACCTTCTGACAATAGCCAGACCCAACCTCCATATAAGTCAGGAAATTTCAAGCCACCGTGGTCAAATCCCAGTTCTATGCGTGGCAGCCCTGGGAAGAGGAACAATGAGGGGTGAGGAACAGGGCATGCGCGACAGACCCTTTTTTCACAGAGAAAATGAAATCCAAGGTGGGGGCCAATTTGCCCCGGGGCACTCACTGAGTGATGGTAGTGTTTAACTGTGAACTTTCAATTCTGCCAATCTGCATGCAGAATTTAAGATGAATATGCACAGATCCACTTTTATGAGGGAGAGGATCCATAGCATTCATCAGATTCTCAAGGGATTACAAGACTAAAGAAGAACAGAAAGTGGAAGAGTCCAAGCCAAAGTCAATGGCAAGTCACCACAGATCTGAGACTACAATTTGTCCTAAATTCTCAATCACTGCCCTATACTTGTTCCTCATGGGAAAGGCCATTTTCTTCAAAGCACCTGACTGAAGCCCTCGTTAGTAGGAACACCGTTTCCAATGGGTGAAGGCTGTTGTCCTGCTGGCATTGCCTATGACACTGACAGAGAAGAACTAGGGAAGACTCTGGTAACTCACTCCTAAACTGTCACCAGAAGGCCCCCATGCAAGGTGAAGGCCACAGATGCATGGCTTTCAGAGCCCAAACACATTTCTAATAAGATACACTCTGCTCTTTGGTTCAAAGTGTTGATTTAGGCCATCCTCAAGTCTTCTATATGTTTCCACAGGCTCCACTGGACCATGCTGGCCTGGAAAGGGTCAACTCCCAAAGCAAATGCGAGACTGATTGAACACAACGGCAAAGTATGAAAATTAATTAAGATATTTAATAGACAGTGCAAACCATAGTTTCATCTGAATATAAATGTATGCACATGTTTCCAATGAGTTATCTATCAGTTATCACAAACAGCAACAAAGACCTTAGAGCTATGTTAGAAAAACATATAGCTGGAATTTAACTCTAACAATCTCACTTGTTCTCAAGAGAACACCATCCATTTCAAATCAGTGTCACAAACTTCAAAAGACCAGGGAAGTGGAAGTGAGGAGCGGGCTAGAATAGGAAACACAGGGGCCAGTACACAGGTGATGGACAGAAATACAGCTCTTGAGGAAACCAAAATCAGATGCATTATTACAGCTAAGGACAAGGAAAAGCCTATGGCTTTTAAAAAACGACTTTTCTGCCAGTACCATACAAGTCTTACAAAGAGATGTGCGACAAGTCAACTGACTTAAAAGGACAAAGGCTACGTTTTCAGATCATTTCAACTGCAAACGGTCGACCCTTTCCATTGAGGTTCAGCAGTGGAGTTAGCGTAGTCCAGAAGCTCAATGTTGGATTTGCAAATACAGTTTATTTTACAGAAATTCAACATTATAAACAGCAGGCACCTCCCATCCCACCCGCCCACCCTTAACCCCGCCCACCCCGCTGGGTACAGACCATGCTATGCAGAGTGAGCAGTGATGCAGCCCTACAGCTTTGGAGGGAGACTGGAGAGTGATGGAACCTGCCTGCACCACGTCCTGCCTGCCCTGCACACGCAAATGCCTGCCCATTTGCAGGTCACCAGAGTCCGTCTGGGCCCAGCTTGCAATGGACCAGCTAATTAAAGGTTCCAGCCCAGTCCTCCAATTCCTTCATGTCATCGTCTTCCTCTTCCTTCTTCTTGGCTGTGACAAGAGAAAAGGCAAATTAGAAGGGCTAGTTGTAGTCCTCTCAACTCATTCTGGCAGAGTGCCAGGACTGTGCCACATGGTGTCTGCAAAAACAGCCCTGCCCTTGCAGCCATCTCATCTCCAGGCTATCAGCAGACTGCCACTCTGGGCCTAAAAGCTGCAACATAAAACTCCAGATAACCAGGCACATTTTCCCCAGCACCTCCCTTCCACCAGCATCAGGGCCAGAAAAAAACAAGGATTCTACACTAAGAGTCAGGGTTCAGGGGAGGCCTCAGTTCCAGAGCATCCAAGGTCAGAAAGAGAAGGAAAAATACCAGAGAGTTCAAATCCTTGACATCTCCTTTTCCCCCTCAAGTGTCTTGAACCACCTCTCCACATCGTAGGCAACTTGGACATTTTGACTCCTCTGCCCCTATTCCAGCCCCACCTGAACAGCTGACTCAGCTCGAAGGGCCATCTCCTCCTTGGAGCCAGGAGAATGAGGTGACTACAGTCTGATCACACTCTGCTCCCCAGGTACTCTTCTGTCAAATCAAACTGCTTCACCTTGTCTAATTCTGTGTGCAATACTTCCACCCAAGCGTAAAATAATGGGGGAGGGAAGGGGACGGAGGAGCAGACACAAGGAAATGAAAGTTTTATAGAACCAGGACTTTTATTTATTTTTTTTTTAAATATTTTTTATTGATTTCTTACAGAGAAGAAGGGAGAGGGATAGAGAGTTAGAAACATCGATGAGAGAGAAACATCAATCAGCTGCCTCCTGAACACCCCCCACCGAGGATGTGCCCCCAACCAAGGTACATGCCCTTGACCGGAATCGAACCTGGGACCCTTCGGTCCACAGGCTGACGCTCTATCCACTGAGCCACACCGGCCAGGGCAGAACCAGGACTTTTAAAAAGCCAAGCTATTTCCTTCCCACAGTGACAGCCCTCGAGGCCCCAGGCTTTTACAGGTGCATACAGCACTGGATTCTAGACAGGGAGCAAGAGTTGTCCTGGAATTCAACTCTCACATCTTCTCCCAGGCCTTTTTTGGTGACACAAGGGAAATCATTCTGGGTTCTCAACTGGGACTGATACCCTCCCACATCCCAAAGGGGACATCTGGAAATATCTAGAGATATTTTTGGTTGTCACAATTTGGGAAGAGGTGCTACTGGCATCTAGTGGATAGAAGAGGCCAGGGATGCTGTTCAACATGCACAGTGTAGTGTGCTGGACAGGCTTCCCATCCAGCCCCAGCCCTAAAGACAATCTGGCTATGTCAACAGTGCCACAGATAAGAAACCCTGTTCTAGAGAGAACTAGGATAGGGCAGTTGTCTCTGGGGCCATCACAACAGATCCTACCTGGTTCTCAACTCTGGGCAACTCTGGACCTAAACTGAAACCAAATGACCACATGGCGTCATGGGTGTGTCAGGACTCTGGACAAGAAGTACTCACTGGGTTTTGATGGTAGAGCTATAGAGGGAACATTTGGTAGAGGGACTGTTTCAGGTCCACTGATTTCCAGCAAATTCTTGTCTAGTTCCTCCTGTTCTAGTTCTTCTAATTCTGCCATGAGTTCATCCTGGTAAAAAGAAACGCAAGAATGAGAGAGATCCCAGTTTCCATAGCAGTACCTCTTGCCTGATGGCTGAGAGGACACACACCCTTGCTGAGAAGGTCAGAGAAGAGATGAACTCCAGGTCCACATTCTGTGACTCAATTATCCTGAATTCGCTTCTACTGGTGAACATAATACACAATTGGGTATTACTGATGTCTATGTCTGTGTCCTGCGCTAGGCTGTACGCATCTGAGAAAATGGATTGTATCTTTTCATCCTACTTCTTTACCTCAGAACTGGGCGCACTAAGTGAATGTGCAGGAATGTTTGCTGAATTGAAATAAACTTGCAGCTGGAAAACATGAAAACCCTGGTAGTGGCAGCCAAGCGTAGGAGCCACAGGCTGTTTAATCAGCTACACCATGGGAATCAGATAGCACAAAGAATCAAGTTCAATGGAGAAGGCCTGACCCACAGTGGACTCAAATCTAAGGCAGAATGAAGCACCTTCAACAGGGTCTATTACTGTATTTCAAATATCTAAGAGACTAAGAGTCCTACTTGCTATAGCAGTAACTGGTAGGTGGCCAAGTTGCAGACCGATTCCCTCAGGACTCAGATGTGTAGGTAACTACTTGTTGAAACCAATTACTGACCTAAAGCCTATTGTGGGGTCCCAACAAAGGTTCCTTTACTTCACCTAACCTTCTACCCCAAACAGTGAAAGCATCCCGCAAATTCGAGAATTAGGAAGGGTTAATACCATGCCCCATTTGTGCAAATCTCTGGAGGGATAAGAACTGGTGATTTCGAAATCACATTCTGTCTTGCAGCTAGTGTCATTTGTAAAGCTTGTGTGATCTTCATGAAAACACTCACCTCATCAAACTCTTCTCCAAACCCTACAGGTTTTGAAATAGCTGTTGAAATCTCCTCTGCAAGTTCTTGCTGGTCAGCAATATCCTGCATTAACTCATCAACTTTATCGATGTCCCTGTAAATGAAATGGAAAGATGTCATATTAATGATCCACCTGTGAAAAGAGAGTCTGTGAGCAAAGAATAGAAACTCTGCTCCACCCATCTGTTTTCCAGCTCCACCTACAATTACTCTCTGCAAGGAATTACTTTATGTCTTTATTCTCTTTAAAATAGAGAACCACAGAATCAAGAGATGGAAGTATCCTTAGATATCAACCTAATCCAACACCTAAGGAAATAAGGGGCTACAGTCATTGTCTCTCATGCAAACTGGTAAACATGTCAGATGAAAACATAGGATTTTAACTGCTGGGCCAATGGCTCTTCTTCAAGCTCAAGGGAAATTCTTGAACAGGGTCTATTATGGGGGAATGTGCTCTTTGTGTTATAGTGGAAGTAACAAATCAAAATGTAGCCATGCCACTTGACGGGTCCTTCCCATCAACTCAAATACATGTATGGTCCTCTACTAGACTCCAAAGAAAAGGCAAACATGCAGAATTACTTTCTATACACTGTTAACCTCAATCATATAAACATACAATTAACACAGTATATATACATATACTTCAAAGTGTGCACAGTATTTACTGAGCTGTGCTTTGGACTAGCCATCCTGGAGAACACAGAAATGAAGCAGACATGGACCATATGAACACCCACCCCAAGATAACATTTCCCTTAATATTTGAAGGCTACTTTTCCTGCAGCCCCACATTTCTAGAGCAAATATCAGCAAATTTTTCCTGTAATGGGCCAAATAGTAAATTTTAGAATTTGTGGGCCGTTTGGTCTCTGTGGCAAATACTCAACCCAGCGTAGCACAAAAAACAGCCACAGACAATATGTAAATTAATGGGCACAACTGTGTTTCAATAAATCTTTATTTACAAAAATAGGTGACAAGTCCATAGGCTATATTTTGCCAATCCCTATTCTATAGCATGGCTGAGTACTCAAAAGGAGACAAAAGGGGGCTATAAGCACCCCCAAATATATGCTGCCACGTTCAAGCACTAAAACAACTGCAGCAATTTTGTTCATGGGAGAGGCCCTCATTTGAAACCTAGTGTTACCCTTGCCTTTAATTATGATTGTAACAAGTTTGATTATCAAGTTTCTTAGACTCAAGGGGGAGCAGAAACTTCCATCAATAGCATTCAGAAGGCCCTAGCCAGTCTTGTTCAGTGGATAGAGCATCAGACTGTGGACTGAAGGGTCCTGGGTTCGATTCCAGTCCAGGGCACATGCCTAGGTTGCAGGCTCAACTCCTAGTGGGGGGCATGTAGGAGGCAGCTGATCAATGATTCTCTCTCATCATTGATGTTTCTATCTCTTCCTCTCCATTCCTCTCTGAAATCAATAAAAATATTTTTAAAAAAGAAAAAGCATTCATAAGAATAGAGAGATTCAATGCCCTTGGATATACACTTACAGGGCCCCCAATAGCATCAGGAAAAAGTCATAAACATTTGTTCTAATCCCAGTTCTTCTCAAGCTCATACATAACCCAGGGCAAATTACCTCCCCTCTCTGAGACATGACTTCCCCACCTTGATAATCAGAGGTCTGGGTGAGAAGACCTTCTAAGAACCTTTCCAGCTTGAAATTCTGCTCATCACAATAACTCTGAGTTACTCAGAAAATACTGCTTCACTCCATGAGATCTGCTTCCAAAGGCAGCAGGAGTTTCAAAAAGAATGCAATTGAAAACAAACTGAGGTGCTTGAATGGATAAGTCAAGAGGACTGCCAAGGCCATGGCCTGAGTCCAGGCATTCCAGGGGCAGCACTGCCCTGCCACATGAGTGCCCCCCTCCACCAGCCAGTGGCCACATACATGTTGTCGTGGGCAGCTTTCATAGCCTTGGCGGCATAGCCCATGTTCTTGAGCACCTCGGTGTTGGTGTTGGCATTTTCTAGGGCCTCTCGCTGGAACTCGATGGTTGATAGTGTGCCGTCAATCTGTGCCAGCTGCTTTTCATACCTCTTCTTGCGCTTCAGTGCCTGAAGGGCTGCTGCATGGGGAGAAAACAGAGTTTCAGAGAGTCTAGACATGAAGTAATGTTCTAGAATTCACCTGAGTCTTCTCTGTAATTTTTTTAAAATATAATTTTTAATTGATTTCAGAGAAGAAAGGAGAGGGAGAAAGAGATAGAAACATCAATGATGAGAGAGAATCAGTGATTGGCTGTCCCCTGCACTCCGCCTACTGGGGATTGAGTCCACAACCCGGGCATGTGCCCTTGACTGGACTCAAACCTGGGACCCCTCAATCTGCAGGCCGACGCCCTATCCACTGAACCAAACTGACTAGGGCATTTCTCTAATTTTTTTAAAATATTTTTTTATTGATTTTAGAGAGAGACGAAGAGAAATGATTGGCTGCCTTCTACACGCCCACTGCTGGGAATCCAGGCCACTACCAGGTCATGTGCCCTAACCAGGAATTGAACCGGTGACCTCACAATGGCCAGGGCTCTTCTCTCAAATTTTAATGGATGCACCTCAGTTGTTGTTTCCACTATAACACAAACAACACATTCAGTTTTCTGAGAAATTATACAAAATTCATGTGCAACCAAGCACACAAGCAAAAGTTCACATTCTGTTAGCACCTCCCACCACCACCACCACCACCACACACACACACATCAAATCATAAAGAGGCGTTCAGAGAAGAATGTGCTTTGAGGTCAAACTACATTAGGTTCAAAACCCAGTTCACAGACTTAGGTGAGCTACTTAGTTTCCCCGATAGGTTCACTATGAGGAGTAAATGAGAGAACATAGGTAAACAACCTAGCATAACATTAAACAGTGGACACACAAAAAAGCCCAGCAGCTCTAATTATGATAAGGCAATTTTAAGGTATCATTTTATGTCAATTAAATTACAAAAACAGTAAATAATGACTATACCTAGTGATGGATCAGTTAGGGTTAAGATAATATCTCACTGTACATAGCTGACAACTGTAACTTGCTATAATGCTTCTGAAAAGTAACATGGCAATACACAGCACCTGCCATAATGACATTCCTGCCCTCTGACTCAGTAACTTCCTTCTGGAAATGTATTCAACAAAAGCAGAAAGCCCCATGACTAAAGATGGTTACTATAGTGTTCTCCATCATAGAAAGCACAGCAGAATAAAGACAGAACTCCCTGCCAGGGACAAATCTAGAGTGTGACCATTTAGTCACGTCAATGTCATCACCTATCTTGGTTTCTGGCATGTTAAGGCTAAAGAGATAATCTTGCTTTAAGTCAGAGTCAGGACAGGCAATTTAATCATGGTGAATTTGTGGCTGAGCAGGGGCCAAAACCTCATTTCCTACTGTCCCAATTCCCTCTTTACACTGAAAATGGTCTTTAGTCCACAACTTAGATGGGCATCAAAGCCAGAAAGGAGGCTCAGCACAGACTCAAGCAGAATGCCTTCGCCTGGACAGCACTAGCCTCACATCCATACAGACACACATATGCACCCAAGCATGCACGCTCCTCATGCCTACGGGCTTCAGATTAGAGTCATCTCCTGTAGGCTATAGGCAACGGTCAATCATTTCCTCCATATGTCACATAAATAGGTTCCATGCTCCTTCCACGCACACTCCCTGTTAGCCTAGGATTGTGTCTTAAAAACCAGTTGCCAGCCATAGTCGGTTTGGCTCAGTGGATAGAGCATCAGCCTGTGGACTGAAGGGTCCCAGGCTTGATTCTGGTCAAGGGCACATGCCTGGGTTGCGGGCATTAACTCAGGTCACCAAGTGCTAAGAAGCAAAACTTCAGTTTCCTCATATGCTAAAAAGAGTGATTATTTCTATCTTAAAGGGTTGCTGGGAGGTACATATATAGCATGACCCTTCATTGTTCCTCCTTCCCACCTGTAGAATTCACAGTCTCTTCCTTTCCATGCAGTGAACTCTCCAGGATGGTGTCTGGGAGGGATAGTTGATTTGTTTACCCTAATCTAACGTCTATGTGTATTTCTCAAGTAACAGAACTCCTAAGAGAAAAAGTACATGATTAATTTCCCTCCTCCATACATGTAAAGTAACCTTAAAATTAGATATGGGATCAGCATTTGGGCTGCAGAATATGTGCAAACATATTCACAGCACTGGAACTACTCTGTATCTTACAATATTCCTCCATCCCAACCTTATTTCTGACCAACAAAATCTGCTTCTATATGTAGCTGAAGTCTAAAGACCCAAGCCCAACATCTTAACATAAATATATGCTGGCTCTTAGTGTCTTGCCTTGTACTTCTCCAAATTCCTGATGGCTGATTAAAAAACAAGTACTATTCTCATCACAAGAAAATAAATTAATCACTATGAGGTGATGGATGTTAACTAAACTTATTATAATAATCATGTTATAATCTCTATATATTAAACTCTAATATGCAAATAGACCGAACAGCAGAAAAACCAAACAACCGATCACTATGACATGCGTTGACCATCAGGGGGTGCGTGTGGAACATGGAGGGTGTAGGCAGCAGAGAACAGAACATGGCAAGCATTGGCCATGGCAGGATGGTGGAACAGGTGAGTGGGGGCGCCAGATCAAGGTGGGGCACCAGTTGCTGTCATCAAGGTGAGCCTCTGCTGGTTATTGAAAATTCTTTGCTCCTGTGTGCCACAGTCCTGCCAGGTGCTCGCACCTGCCGCCGACGCCAGACCTGATCACCAGACCTGATCGCTCGGTGCTGTCAGTGGGTGCGAGCAGCGGCTGCTGGCCCCAATTGCACCTCAGGGATTCTCCACCTTCCCCTGCTCCTGAGGGGTGATTGGGGCCAGCAGCCACCTCTCCCACCCACTACCAGCAACCACCGTGCTCACACCCACTACCGGCCAGTCCCATTAGTGGGTGCAAGCTGCAGCTGCCAGCCCTAATCACCCCTGAGGGCTTCTCCACCTGCTCCTGAGGGGCAATTAAGGCAGCAGCCGCTACTCACACCCGCTGACAGCACCGGCCCGCTTGCATCTGCTGCTCGCGCCAGCCCAATAGCTCTGTGTCATCAGCGGGTACAAGCAGGGCCGGCACTGTTAGCACGTGAGAATGGCAGCAGTGGGAGCGGAGCTGCTGGTAGAGGCCGGGTGGGGGCATGGAGGACAGCCCACAGTTCCTTTCAAGGTGCATGAATTCGTGCACTGGGCCCCAAGTATTACATATGCATGTCAAATCAATATGTTATACACCTAAAACTAATACAACATTATGTCAATTATATCTCAATAAAACTGGGAGAAATGGAAAAAATAACCCAAGTACTGAGTTAACAAGGAGTGCATATAAATCAAATATTCAAAGAAGGGGCATACAAAGAGATCCCTTTTCTGCCAAAGAATCTCAGTGTCATTCCTAAGCACAACAGCTTTAATAACTGAAATCTAACCCAGACCAATACAAGTTTAAGAGGTTGCTTTTAGATGGGAAAAAATAGTCTTCAGAATCTCCATATTTAATTATGCCTTTGCTGGTTCCAAGAGAATAATTACAGAATCTAATAACCAGCTTTATTGGCTCTGAAAGCTGAAGCAAAAACAACTTCAACTGTGTCGAAATAAACATTGGTCTCCAGACAGTTGCTTCATTAAACACTTTGAACAGCTACTAGAAGAAAAAATTACAGAAGAGATACCCTAAAATACAGAGAGACCAGTGGAAAAGACATTCACCCAAGACCAGAAACTCCTTCTGCAAAGATATCTGTTAGTAACTGTACAGAAACCATTTTCAGAGAACACACCAGTTCAATACAACTAGATAGGGTGTTCCTTTCTTCTAGGCAAAGACAGACTTGACTTATCTTTGAAGGGTTTCTGAGGAGTGTCAGTTTGCTTATCCTGATCTGAGGCATTTAGTATAGGGTCATTAGCCCAGGGGATCTCAATAAATGCTAAGAAGTCATAACTGCACACTCATTACTTGTATACAGAGAGATTTGGGCATTGGTCAGAAGGAAGGTATAGTAATACCATACCCTCTCACTAACTGAATGATGGTGTCTACAATTCTTTCAAAGACCCAAGGTTCTACAGCTGAATTCATCTAGCAAAAGGCATTAGGGCTGAGAGGTAAGGAAGAAGGTGCTGCTTCTTTCTCAGTCTCAGTATGAACTACATAGCAAACATGAACATACACACAAATGTAACATTAAGTGAGAATTCTGAAGAACCTTTAGCAGCCTGGTCATGGCAGGGTTTCTGGCAGGCAGGGTGCTGAGAAAACTGAGGGAATAATCATTCATATTCTTTCTCATTATGTCCATAGATTAAGGTGACCAGATCTAAAGCGGTACATCATTGACCGGAGGGGTTCTTATTTTTTCTTTCTTTCTTTTTTTTTATTATTACTTAAAATATTACAAAGAGGAGAAACCAAGATGGCAGCATGAGGTATATACCTAAATGCACAGCCTCCACACCTATATTATAGAAATACAACCATTCAGATAAACGGCCATCCTCCAGAACCAAGGGAGGGGAACCGTTACACCTAGAAAGCAAGAGGAGTGCTCTGAGACTGAACAGAAGCTCCAGGCGCCCAAGGTACGGACGCGAAACGGAG
>PVJC01039631.1:0-16164 GCA_004026665.1 Murina feae | reverse complement strand
TCAAAGTTATGAACATTACTGGGGATAAAGAAAGCATGAAAAGGGTCAATTTACTAAAAACATATGCAATCCTAAATATATACAGCAAGCAGCAGATCTTCAAAATACATACAGCAAAACCAAAACCAAAAGAAGAAATAGACAAACCCCTAATTATAGTTGTAGACCTCAACATTCTTCTCTCAGTAATCAATGGAACTAGTAGGAAATCAGCTAATATAGAACAACTGAACAACAGCTTTAATTGGAGTACTTGGCATTTTTAGATCACTCGACCCAGCAGCAAAATATATACTTTTTCCAGGTTGAACATAGACCATCAGGATAGAGCATATCCTGGGTCAAAAACCATAACAAATCACAAAGAATTGAAATTATACGAAGTATGCTCTCTAATCATAACCAGTAATGGAAAAATAACTGGAAAAAATCTATAAGCACGTGAAAATCAATTTCAAACTAACCATAATTTACCAAATATTTTGAACTGACTATAAATAAAAATACAAGCATACCAAAATTTGTGAGAAGAAACTAAAGTATTTCTTAGGAGGAAACTTATAGCATTAAATGTTTATACAGAAGAGAAGTCTTGAATCAATAATCTAAGCTTCCAACTTAAAATTTTTTTTAAAAAGTGAAAAATAACCCCAAAGCAGCAGGAGGAAGGGAATAATAATGATGAGAGCAGATATAATGAACTTGACCACACAAAATACTATAAATAAAAATCAATGAAACCCAAACTGTTTTTTCTGAAAAGATCATTAACATTGATAATTCTCTAGCAAAACTGACAAAGGGCAAAATGGACAACACAAATTAACAATATCAGGAATGAAAAAAGAGATACCAGACTCTGCAGACATTAACAGGACAACAGTAAGGAAATACTGTGTTGGGGGCTGAGGGGACTACTACTAATATAAATTTGACAATTTAGATTAAATAACCAATTCCCTGGAAACTGCATTGTGGGGAAGCATGAGACTTGGTTGGAAAGTTTGTAGGGAGGACATTCTGATAAAAGGGAAGTGTGCAGAAGGCCATCTTCCCTGTTTATCAGAATTCTTACTTAGGGGAGTGACCTTTCCAAACAAGTCTGTGCACGAGCAGACCCCTGGAATCCTTATGCTTAAATCTTTTGGTGTCCTTGCTTAAAAGACATTACAAACCCATGTGTCCTCCCAAAATTACTTACCTTGCTGATTGTACCTAAAAGATAAACTTTGTCTCAAACTGCTGCTACAATAAAAGGTTAAAGAAGCAGGCAATCAAGGCTGTCTGGTTGCTATAGCCAGGCAGTCCCTTAGCCTCTCTTTCACAGCAAACTTTGTATTGGAGTAATCCATTCATCTGTCACTCAGGGTCTGCTGGTCAGTCCTGGCACTGTATGTCAAGAACTATGAATGTTCTGAGATTTTAACCTATTTACAAGCTAACTAGTTAACCTATTAATGCTTCATGGAGGCTGCAGAGGACACAAGATTCCTAGGTCAGAGATGAAGGACTTTATTATTCACAGCACATCAAGCATTATGAGCTTCATGTCGATTTGCATGGCTTGTATATAACTCCTAAGGCCATAGGGGCAATACAGCTAAGACTAGATGGATGCTACACATGTAATGGATTTGTATAGTCCCCAAGTAACACTGAATTTAGGGAATTTATCTCTTTTAAAACTGGCTCTGTATTGACAGGGAGATGTTAGCTCAATGCAGCTCACAGCAAACACAGTCCTGAGAAAGGGCCCAGATAAAGAGTCTTTGGAGCTTTGCATTTGGGGCATACATAGAGCATGCAGGGGTGCATAGAGCCCATGGTGGGTTTCCTATTCCAACACTGCAGACTACCAAAGCCCACTCGAGGTGGACCAAGCAGTACTCTAACAACTAAAGAATTCTCATTAGAAATCTCCACCGTTTCACTGGTGAATTCTACCAAACATTTAGAGAAGAAATAATTCTATGCAATCTCTTCCAGAAAAATATAATAAGAGAAGTGAAAGATGCAAAGGCAATTCAGTGGAGAAATGAAACTATTGGACTTTGATATGCAAAATAAATGAACCTCAATCTAAGCCTCACACCTTACACAAAAATTAATTCAAAAGGAATCGTAAATATAAAAGTAAAACATAAAACCATAAAGTCTTTAGAACACATAAAATGAAGTCTTTGTGACTTAAGGTCAGGCACAGATGGTTTTTCTCTTTTGTTTTATTAATATGATGAGTAGTATTAATAAATTTCTTAATGTAGAATGAATATTCACTACATTTTTGAAAGTTTTATTATCTCAAACTGATGAGATTTTTTAAAAATATGAAATATTTAATAGGATATAAACCTTAGTAGTTTGGAGAATGAAAATATTCAGATTCTCTCATTTCTTGAGGATGTCGTAGAAAGACAAGACCCATAGGTTCTGAAAAGAGTATTTATTTTAATCCATACCCAAGGAAATATTTATTTATTTTTAGACAGAGAAAGTGAGAGAAAGAGACAGAGACAGAGACAGAGAGAGAGAGAGAAAGAGAGAGAGAGAGAGAGAGAGAGAGAGAGAGAGAGAGAGAGAGAGAGAGAGGCATCAATTGGCATCCTCTGAACACCCTGACTGGGGATCCAAGCCACAACTTAGGTATGTGCCCTGACCAGGAATCAACCTACAACCTTTTGGTATAGGGACAAACCAACTAAGTGACCCAGCCAGGGCCTTAAAAAATGTATTTAAAATAAGTTGTATTAAAGGAGGCAAGAGCAAACAATGGAGTCAAGACAGTCTCTTCAATAAATGGTGTTAGGAAATTGGACAGGTACATGCAAAAATAATAAAACTAGACCACCAACTTACACCATACACAAGAATAAACTTAAAATAGATAAAATACTTAAATGTAAGTTGTGAGACCATAAAAATCCTAGAAGAAATCATAGACAGAAAAATCTCAGACATCCCTCATAGCAATGGATACATCTCCTAGGGCAAAAGAAACTAAGGAGAAAATAAACAAAAGGGACTGCATCAAAATAAAAGATTCTGTACAGCAAAAGAAACCATCAACAAAATGAAAAGGGAGACCACTGTATGGGAGTACATATTTGGCAATGATATATCTGATAAAGAGTTAATATCCAAAATATATAAGGAACTCATACAACTTAACAAAAGGAAGACAAACAATCCAATTAAAAAATAGGCAAAGGACCTAAATAGACACTTCTCCAAAGTAGACATACAGATGGCCAAGAGACACATGAAAAAAATGCTCAGTCACTAATCATCAGAAAAATGCAAATTAAAGCCAAATGAAATATCATCTCACAGCTGTCAGAATGGCTGTCATCAAAAAATCAACAAACAGCAAGTGCTGGCGAGTATGTGGAGAAAAGGGAACCCTAGTACACTGCTGGTGGGAATGCAGATTGGTGCAGCCACTATGGAAAACAGTATGGAGTTTCCTCAAAAAATTAAAAATGGAACTCCCATTTTACCCACTGATCCCACTTTGGGGAATATATCCCAACCCGCCCCCCACAAAAAAAAATCAGAAAACTTATATGCACCCCTATGTTCATAGCAGCATTATTTACAACAGCTAAGATTTGGAAATAGCCCAAGTGCCCATCAGTAGATGAGTGGATAAAAAAACTGGGACATTTACATTATGGAGTACTATGCAGCTATAAAAAAGATCTCTTACCCTTTGGGACAGCATGGATGGAACTGGAAAATATTATACTAAGTGAAATAAGCCAAACTGTGAAAGACAAATATCACATGATCTTACTTATTTGTGGAACCTAATGAACAAAATGAGTTGACCAAAAAAATAAGACCTGAAGCAGAGAGGCATGAAACAGACTGACATACCTTGATGTGGGGTTAGGGGAACAAGAAAAGATAAACCAAAGAACTTATATACTTACTAGAGACCCAGTGCATGAATTTGTGCATGGGTGGGTTCTAGCTGGGCCTGTCAGGTGGAGGAGATAGCAGGAGGTTGGCTGGCCAGCCTATCCTGATTGGGACCCAATCAGGACTCGGCCAGCTGGGGGAGGGGCCATGGGTGGTTGGCTGGCTGGCCCTGCCTCTGATCAGAGTGTGGGGGGGAGGCTGATCGGGGGCAGAGCTGGTTGGGGGGAGGGGCTGCGAGCCTGTCTGGGTGGTGGGGGCCCATCAGGGGTGGAGCCGCCTGAGGGGAGGGGCTGTAGGAGGTTGGCCAGCCAGCCAGCTCCCCATGGACATGGGCGATAGAGTAGTGAAGGGTGGATAGGGGCTGGGAGGAAGCAAGGGAAGGGGAAAATGGGAGATGTCTGTAATACTATCAACAATAAAAAGTATATATTTTTAAAAATGACAAAGTGGTATTACACATGTCAGAATGGCTACCATCAACAAATGACAAGTGCTGGCGAGGATGTGGAGAAAAGGGAACTCTAGTGCACTGCTGGTGGGAATACAGACGGGGGTAGCCATTATGGAAAACAGTATGGAGTTTCCTCAAAAAATTAAATATGAAACTGCTGTTTGACCCAGGGATGCCACTTCTAGGAATATATCCTAAGAAATCAGAAGCACCAATCAGAAAGGATATATGCACCCCTATGCTCATAGCAGTGCAATGTATAATAGCTAAGAATTGGAAACAGCCCAAGTGCCCATTGGTAGATGAGTGGATAAAAAACCTGTGGCACATTCACAAAATGGAATACCATGCAACAATATAAAAGAAGGATCTCTTACCCTTTGAAACAACATGAAGGGACCAGAAGGGTATTATGCTAAACAAAATAAGCCAGTCAGAGAAAGACAAGTATCATATGATCTCATGCATATGTAGAATTTAATGAACAAAATAAACTGATGAACAAAATAGATCCAGAGACACAGGGCATAGAACAGATTGCAGAATCTCAGAGGGAAGGCAGGGGTGGGTGGTCGGTGGGAAGAGATCAACCAGAGAACTTGTATGCGTACATGTATAACACATGGACACAGACAATAGGGTGGAGAAGGCATGGGGTAGGGGGTGAGGGTGGGTTAGAAGGGGTCCGTGGGGGGACAAAGGGGACATATGTAATACTTTTAACAATAATGATTTTAAAATAAAATAGGTTGTATTGTTTTGAAAATTTGCTTTATGCATCACTCATCTTTCAGGTTTATTGTCCCCAGATGTTTTAGAGTACAGCTGGTTTGGTACAAAGGTGCCTCAGTCTTTCATATAAAGAAGGCATTCTGTTTTACAGGAAAGAGCGTGGACTTCTTAGCAAGATAGATCAATTTCAAATCCTGGCCCTGCCACTTTTCAATGATTTTTCTCATGGAGCAAACGGTGATTCTTTCAGCACAGAGAAGGGGTCTTACTAAGCGGAGTGAGGAGTGGCCAGATGTGAGAGATGACTTCTAATATGACTAAGTCATGAATTGTTTTAAAGATTATATATAACACTTGTGCCTATTCAGCACAGTGTTCTTTATTTATAGATCTGAAGGTTGTGTGCAACTTTCAGTGAACCTGAGGTTCTTCCTAATCGTTCGTTTCTAAAGATAATATTTAAATGGCAACGAGACGAAAGTGTTTGCTTTAAATGATCATACATATGTGGTTAGAGCAGAAAGTAGGTGTGATTGGAATATCTTCAAGATTCTATCTAATCCACACACAACTACATTCCAACTTACACCCACACAAAATAAGCTTTTAAATCTCTTGCCTAGCCTGTGAGCCTTACAGATCTTTCAGATTAGTTTTTAAGACTTACCCAGAAGTTATTGCTTGTAAAAGATTGTTGTTGTTTTGGGGGGAAGGGTGTGTGTGTGGATTTTTTTTTTTAACTGGAAATTGTTTTTTTTCTCAGATCTACTCATTGCTATAATTGAAGTTCTTTGTCAAATTAGTAAACTATAATATCCTTTATTACCTTTTGTAAAGAAATCTGGTTTTGTAAAAATAAATGATACTCGATAATTGTTAAAATTTAATAGTTCTAAACGAACACTCCTTTTAAGCGCCTGGTAATTCCAGCTTCACTTGCTCCTCAAAGCTATAGAGTGTTTTGTAAAGTTAACCTGAGAATTCAAGAACGGAAAGCATTCCTGATATAGGAAGATCTCATTTTAAACACAACAGCAAAAATGTCAAATGACGGCTCCCATCTAGATGTCAAAGTCAGAGGTCTCTTACCTTTTTAAATATAAATTTCCCTGTGGCTGCTCAAGTTTCCAGGAACCATCTCTCACATCTGGCCACTCCTCACCCTACCCACTGACCCTTCCACTGTGTTGAAAGAATCACTGTTTTCCCTGAGCCAGATGTTTTCCCCCAGAGATCTGCTTGAAGTGGGGAAGGCAACATTTTCTGCCCTTTGCCTTCTTATTTTTCATACTTCTACACTTTATCATACTGTTGTTTTGGTGTTTCTGGTTCTTGATGATACACCACTGTCAGTTCAAGCTCATGCTATGAGTTTCAACAGCTGTGGCATGTCTAAACTGCATTATCTTGAAAGTGTTGGCACCAGTGAAAAAAAGCAAGGAGCCAAATTAAAAAAACACACAAAGCATTTCAAAGGGTTCCTATGGATACATCCTGAAACCAGGAAGTAGACACTGGGTTGCGTTGACTCCATCTGCCTGTAATGGCCTCTGAATCATTTGTGTACACACGGCACACAATACGTGCTTGAGGAGAATGAGAGCAACTGATGATTGTGATCGCATCACTGACAGGGTGCCCTTTGCCTATAAAATCTATCCTTAAACGGGTTACTGCGTTTGAAGTGATTTATCACAATCATCAAGGATAAAATAGGAATACTGTACAAGGGGTGTGGAAACCAAGGTACAGAATGGTATGCTTTTTGTAGAGAAGTAATCAGAAAATAATGAGTATGCATCCTAATGAGACTGAAGAGACTTCCTTTTTATTGCAAGTTGAACCTGTGCAGAGCTGGACTCGGGAAGCAATCGAATGGTGTAATGTTGTTATGTTCTTTTGCATCTGATTTTATGAGACTTTTATGTGTCAGTGTGACTTTCCTTTTTATATACTCATATTTTAGTTTTAATATATTTGCTTAGTGTTTGATTTTTAATGAGATAAAGCTTTC
Source organism: Murina feae (assembly GCA_004026665.1). Lineage (NCBI taxonomy): Eukaryota > Metazoa > Chordata > Mammalia > Chiroptera > Vespertilionidae > Murina > Murina feae. The sequence continues at coordinate 9,046 of PVJC01039631.1, read as the reverse complement.
ATGGTATAAATGTAAATGCTACTGTATAGCCCCTGAGTATAAGGGGCAGGGGAAGATTCAGAAAAAAATGAATATATTCTGAAGTGAAGATCAGCTTATTTTTCCTCTAAAAAGAAAATACTTTTTATCTCTATATATTTAGTGAGGTTTTTTTTCTGGGTAATTTTCCTATACCTAAACTTTTCTATTTAGTCCTAAATGTTTTTCTTTATAATTTCTTAAGATCTTTGCCTAAATGTATACTGGAAGTATTTGTCCTAGTTTGTGATTTGCTTTCTAGTTTTGTTTGTGGGTTATTGTTGTTGTTTGACATTCGGAAAAGTTCTCATGTAATTAAATATATGAATATTTTCCTTTGGTGTTTCTGTCTGTAGTATTCTTTAATACCCTAAAATTACATATAAAGTTATATTTTTATTCAGTAATTCCACAGTTTCTTTTTTTAACAATCAATTATTAAATCTATTTGGAATTTATCTTGATGTCAAACAACAGTTATCAACCAGGGCTACATATTAGAATGACATGAGTGAAAAAAATTGTGCCTACATCCCATTGCAGACTAATTTACTTAGAATCTCTGAGGTTGGGCAATGACCACTGTATTTATAATTTTTTTCTGCAGTTGATTTGTGCTGTGCAACCAGAATCAGGAACTACTATGTAAAGAATCAAACATGGATCCAATGTTTTCTTTTTCCAAAATGTTCCAATCCACCTTGCAAATGTTTTTTGAAGAATGCTTTCTGATATGAAAATGATCCTGATAAAATGAGCATAAGTAAAACATATTGATATAAACTTTATATATGTATACATATATGCCAGTAGTCTCTGATTCCAACTTTATGCACATGATATAGTGCTACATAAAAGACTGGAAAAATACATCCAAATCTTACTGAGGGTTATTTCAGGATGGTGAAATTTTAAATTCTCATTATTTTCTGAATTTTCCAAATTCTCTACAAGAAGCATGTATTACCCTTTATAATAAGAAATACTAGTTATAAAAGAACATTAATTTTTAAAAAGATTAATTTCTAGTCATGATTTTCTAAATAGGGCATAGAAGAGTGTTGGAAAGATTCCAACAGTGATAATATCATTAGATTAATTCTACAGCTTATGAAGGTGGCTTATTAGATGATGACTTGCATACATAAGTTTCACTTCATTAGCTGCTTGTATTTTTATAGACAAACTAGGGGCCTGGTGCACAAGAATTTGTGCACTTGGGTAGTCCCTCAGCCCAACCTGTGCCCTCTTGCAGTCTGGGACCCCTCAGGAGATATCCACCTGCTGGCATGACTAGCCAGCCTGTGTGAGGGGCTGATGGCTGTTTGCAGGCTGCCCAAGCCCCCCAGTGTGGACCTTCACCCCCATTGGGGTATGGCAAGCCTGGGTGATGGGCTGAGGGCTGTTTTTAGGCTGCCCACAGCCCCTTCAGGGTTCAGGTCCCTACTGGGATACCTGGGCAGCCTGGGTGACGGGCTAAGGACCATTTTCAGGCTGTCCACAGTCCCTTCAGGGTTTGGGTCCCTACTGGGGTACCTGGGCAGCCTGGGTGAGGGGCTGAGGGCCATTTTTAGGCTTTCAGGCTACCCATAGCTCCCATGGACCCAACATCCCAGCAAGTCTGGCTGGAATCAGGTTTCTGGGGTTTATTTATCTTCTATAATTGAAACACTGTTTCTTTAAGCCGAGGTCTAGGCAGATAACGAAGCCTCCTGTTTGCTTCAGCTCCATAGCTTCTATAATTGCAACTATGTTGCCTTGAGCAGAGAGAGGCCCAGCTGGCCTAGGCAGACAGTTTACTCCTGGTGCAACAGAAGCCTCCTGTTTGATCTAGTTCCCTGGTGGTTGGCCTCCATCTTGGCTGGGTTAATTTGCATACAGCCGCTCTGATTGGCTGGTGGACGTGGCTTAGGCATCCCAGAGAAATGGTCAATTTCAATATTACTCTTTTATTAGAGTAGATACTTATTTTATATATATATATAGTTATATAAATTACTAGGGGCCCAGTGCACAAAAATTTGTGCACTTGGGGGTGTCCCTCAGCCCAGCCTGTGCCCTCTCGCAGTCTGGGACCCCTTGGGGATGTCCACCTGCTGGCATGCCTAGCCCAGCCTGGGTGAGAGGCTGATGGCCATTTCAGGCTGTCCACAGCCCCTTCAGAGTTCAGGTCACTACTGGGGTGCCTGGCCAGCCTGGGTGAGGGGCAGAGAGCCATTTCAGGCTGCCCACAGCCCCTTCAGGGTTTGGGTCCCTACTGGGTGCCTGACTGGAAGCAGGTATCTGGGATTTATTCAGCTTCTATAATTGAAACTTTGTTGCCTTGGTCCCCTGCTCAAATCCTGGGTTGCCCCTGGCAACCCAAGGTCCCAGCCCAGCAGGTACTGGGGTTTATTTTCTATAATTGAAACTTTGTAGCCTTGAGTAGAGCTCAGGGCCCACAGGGCCCTGGCTTTCTCCATTGCCTGGGGCAACTCCAGCTCTATGGCTGCCGCCATCTTAGTTGAGTTAATTTGCATATTTTCTCCTGATTTGTTGGTGGATGTTGCTTGTGGGCATGGCTTGTGGGTGTAATGGGGTCAATTTGCATATTACTTTTTTATTAGATTAGATAGCTGCTTATAAACTTATTAATTTTTTTGCTTTTTAATATTGCTTTGGCTGCTGTGAATCAGTTGGTTGAGCATCATCCCATGCACTGAAGGGTCACAGGTTCGATTCTCAGTCAGGTCACATGCCCAGGTTGTGGGTTTGATCCTCAGTGGGGTGAATACAGGAGGCAACCAATTGATGTTTTTCTCTCTCTCTTCTTCTCCCTTTCCCTCACTTAAAAATCAATAAAAACATGTTATCTGAGAATAAAATACAGTTGGGAAAGACTGCTAAAAAGAATCAATATAGTTCAGCCTTTGATTTCATTGGCCAATGAGAAAATCATAGCAGCTAATATGGTTTTATCTTAGCTTGTGTTAGCACATTTCCTTACTCTGCAGAGAGAAAGCAATTTAATAAGATTTTTGCATTCATATAGAATTTCTAAAGACATTAGAAACCAAAATCTTTAGACAACATTCTGTCCATTCTCCTGTTTACAATTGATAAGACTTTTTGAAGACCATTTATTTCTCAGAGCCTTACAAAAATTTCTGTATTGAGTTGGCAGAATTTTCTCTATTTAACTGAATTTAAAATTCCATTGCTTTTAAGATTCATCACTAATTTTATGAAGAAAGAAAAAGTATTGCTAATCAAATTATGACACAATGTTTTCCAAACACATACACTATTAGATGCATTCAATTTCAAGGTCTTGAAATACAAGCATTACTCTCATCAACTGAGAATTTTGAAAGATAAGGAAACTTTCTTGTCCAATACATCCAGGATTTGAACTAATATCCAGATTGCTCTACACCATACAAACAATTAAGTTGTAGATGTTACAACTGAGTTTAGGGAAGAGAGGTGTCATGTGATAATTTTTTAGGAGACTTAGTTCAAGTGATAAAAGTATTATGGGGGCAGGGCGGGGAAGTCAACCTGAGAAGTACCAGAGGCCACCATCTTCCTACCAATCCAAGTGACACTCAAATGACCTATTTGGAGACATTTCTGCCATATTAAGTGTAATGTCTTGTAGATCAGTAAGAGTTTGCTGACGCTTTCTGATTTGTTGGTTAAATGACTCAGGCACCTACTTTGCCATAGCTCTGGCACCTTCCCTAAGTGCTAGAGGGGAGTGAAGGGATGTGAAACATTTCATCCTAAATATTTGACTCCTTTGATCTGAGCAGTGTGGCAATTACTGTATATTACTTAGTCAAATCTTAAAATTATAGATTTGCAAAGGAGTCTTAGAGTTTCTTTTAAAACAATACCCTTATCTTACAGACAAGGGATCTAGAGCCTCTGAGAGTAAATAATTTGCTGCAGATCCCACGTCACACAGAGGCAGAGCCAAGACTAGAATCCAGGCCCTCAGTGAGATATGCCCTTTGTCCTGCTTCATACACTTGGCATTCAGGAATCCCATGAAGATTATGGTTATTAAGTCATTTTAAATGCACTTAATTTGAAAACCATGAGCTGACTTTGGCATATTTGTTTTGTGTCTGCTTCACCTACTTTGGGGAAAATCCAAAAGAGAAACTAGCAGTGACGACTTACTCATTACTTACAAAGTTCAAGGCAGTGGCCAAGTGCACATTATTTAATGTAATCCTCTGAACAACCTTGGGAAGAAATGAGCTGAAATAGATTAAGTAATTTACCCACTGTTACACAGTTAAGTGACAGAACTGAGCGTGTCAGCCTCCAAAGCTAATTAGCTGCTGCACTCTTCTCCCTTCTTTTCAATAAAACTATGCAGTATTTTGTACTGTGTAGAAGACAGACATCCCAGCCTCTCTCGCATTTGCAAAAAAGACTTTAGCAGACTTTCCAGAACATTCATAGCCTCTTTGGAAGAGGAGTAGGAGGGAAAACACTTGTTGGGAGGGATCTTGTACTGGTTCTGTTTGCACTGTTTGTAAAGAGGGGAAGAAAAAGGCATTCCATTTTTTTCTAGGTCACTTGCTCCCATTTTTTTGCTGGTAGCATAGCCTCTTTCTCATCATCCAGGTTATTGTTCAGTTTTATTAAGTATTATACTTTGTGCTTGGCCAATGTGGCTCAGTGGTTGAGCGTCAAACCATGAACCAGGGGGTCACAGTTTGATTCCTGGTCAGGGCCCATGCCCAGGTTGCAAGCTTGATCCCCAGGGGTGGGTGTGCAGGAGGCAGCTGATCAATGATTCTCTCTCATCATTGAAGTTTCTATCTCTCTATCCTTGTTCCTTCCTCTTTTTAAAGTATACTTTTTCTTGTGGTGTGTTAAAGAAACTAAGATTCTTTGCTTACATTTTGTTATATGACTTTAGTTGTATATTTATTCATTCCATTATTAACAAGTGTACTTTTTCAGCATTTTTTGGTCCCTTTACAAATATTCAACCTTCTATTTTGTAAAACATGTTGACAATGACCTCCAATAAAAGTATGGCATTGGTAAGACTCATAAAATGCTCTCTTCAGGAATAGTATATAGCATTAACTTATAGCTCTCTTGTTACAATTTTTTTTCTTTAAAATTTTTAAAAATGAAATTCTAAAATTTGAATCAATGTTTGTTATGCTCCCACATATACCTGAATGGTTTTGTATATAAATGTTAATGGGGTATATAAGATGCCAATCTATATACAAACTGGCTAGAACTTCAAGACAAAGAGGAATTGCATTGGTTATTGTTTTATTGGCCCAAAGAACTATTTTGAATTCTTTGTTGAATAAAATTGACTTCTTTCGAAGATTACATTAGTATTAAACAGTGTATAATTATTTAAAAATATGTTTTTTATTGATTTCTGAGAGGATGGGAGAGGGAGAAAGAAATAGAAACATCAATGATGAGAGAGAAACATCAATCAGCTGCCTCCTGCATGTCCCCTACTGGGGATTGAGCCCACAACCCAAGCATGTGCCCTGACTGGTAATCAAACCATGACTTCCTGGTTCATAAGTCTGCACTCACCCACTAAGCCACACCAGCCAGGCTAACAGTGTATGATTTTAAAGATGCAGCCAAAATAATATTTTAAAAAAATTAGACTCATATGACTTGTTTTTTAGACTTACTATGTTATTTTTTTAATTAGAAATGTCTTTTTTCATATATACTATTGCAAACTGAACACATAGAAAAATTAGAGGAATTCAGTGGAAGACAATTTAAAAACAAAATTAAGAAATAAACATTACCGACAACAAACAAACAAAATATGCTGACCTGTCCAATACCACTATTGATAAATTTGTGGATATTCTCCTTATGCAGAGTATGCTTAGAATATTTAATAATATTTCAATGATTTTAAAATGTAGATGCTATAAATAACTTTTATCAATTAGATTTACGTGACTTTACAAAATTCACACATTTCACAGACCTAACACGAAATTATGGAACTTTTAGTAGCCCTGCTTGCTTAGGAAATAACAAAGATAAATAAACTGAAGCATAAAAATGGTGAAATATTGAAATAGATTCTGGATAGATGCAAAATATTTTTTTTCTAGAATACAAATGAAAAATTTGCAAGCCTTTCTACAAAATAATTTTTTCTTTGGCAAATTTGTTAATTCATAAAGAAGCATAAACATTAGTGGAAAATGTCTTAATAATGTATTTCAGCCCTGCTGTTGTGGTTCAATGGTTGAGTGTCAACCTCTGAACCAAGAAATCATGGTTCAATTCCTGGTCAGGGCATACTATGCCCAGGTTTTGGGCTTGATCCCCAGTAGGAGGCATGCAGGAGGCAGCTGACCAGTGATTCTCTCTCATCATTGATGCTTCTATTTCTCTTTAAAAAAACCAACTCTTTAAAAAAGAAAAAAGAGTGTGGGTCATTGTAGGATTCTGCCTACCACAGAAAATGTATTGTGAATTAAACTAGAAAATAAATGAAGAAAGACAATTTTGTTGGGGTTAATTTTGAGTTTTAATATTGAGTTTAATTTTCAAGGTATTGAATTTGAAATTCCTCTGTGTCATCTGAGTGTAGAGTACTGCATTTCATGACTCTCTACACAGTACCTGTGGGCTGTGGCACACATTCCACTTTTCCATTCCAGCACAAACACTGAAAACTCATCTTCTAAGTAACAATACTATCCAACTGAACAAAAGTAGTAATCGCGTGAATAGCAAGCGCTTCTTAAACTTTCTCTGCATTATTACATTACGTTAATGTACAATTTCAATTTTATGTACTCTAATTTTACTTATGGTTTTGTGTATATGTGTATTTCCACATACACACACACACACACACACACACACATCTTGAAATAATACAAAATGCTTTCGTAAGATATATTTGCTTTAAGTAGTATGGCATAGTCCTATGAAAGATGGATGCCCAAACTACTTGTTTTACATATTTCATCAATAGTATACACTTTCCCCCCCAATATTTTCTGTGCTCTCTGGCTTCAGGACAGAAACGAAAACACATTCTTTCTTATGCATTGAATTCCAAGGAGAATTATCATTATAATGACATGTTACCATGTCCGTCCTTCTACGAGTGTAATCTCATGCAGTAAAATGTAATGCCCAATATTATATAGCTGATGTCCATGAATATGGTTGCATTTTACATTCACAGCGGGTGGGTTGGCATTTTATAGGAAGAGTCTGTGTTTATAGCTACACAACTGCCCACAAAGTTTAAAACAGTGGCCGGTGGGAGTAGACACTGCCTGACGCCTGTCAGAGCACTCTTACACGAACAACATCAAACAAGATGGTGGATGGCTTCATTAGCAGCCTGTTTGAATAGCATTCCCTCCCTTGGAGATAAAAATGTTCTAAGAGTTTGTTTAGGTCGACTGATGAATATTCCATCGCAGCTGGGGAAAGCACACAGGGGAATGCTACACAAACAAGCCTTGCGGAAACTAACCTCCCTATGTGCTAGGTGGTGGGATCAGCTGGAGAGGATGTGGCTGCCTATTCAAGAGCACTGGCTCTTTTCAAACGTGGTTTTCTTGTTTTTGTTTGGCTTTGTTTGCTGCGTAAGACACCTGAATCCCCACTTTCAGTCTGAGTTCTGTACATGTGAGAAATTAAATTACATTAGTATTTATTTAGTAAACAACTATTTTAAGAGTTGTCAAACCATCCCTCCTAAAAACTTTTATGAGGCTGAAACTTTATATGAAATAAAAAATTAAAAGGTTTACATATAAGTATGTTTTGCTATGTCAGATGATGATTTTAGTTTACAAGTTTTTTTTAAAAATCTTTGAAGTGTATCAGCCCTTATAAGTTCACAAGATCTGGAGGATTAGGTCCTTCGTTTGCATTTTTGTTTTTTTCTTTAGCTCAAAATAGATTTGATTAAAAAACAAAATTTGGCACAAGATTAATCCATAATAGTATTTTATTGCTTCTGTTACTTAAAAAACCAACCAACCAACAATGGTATGCTTCAAGGTGTGATTAGCATGTAAGTATACAACAGCTACATTTCAGATGTCTCATTTCATTTTATTCTATATTTACCCATGGAGTTCCACATTTATGGAATAGTGTGTTGAAATTTTACAGTTTAGTTCACTCTCCTTGCATTTATCAAAAAAACATAAATTTACTATTGGTGTTGTGTTGTTTTTGTTGTTGCTTTTTTTTGCCAGGTTGCAACAAATGAGTCCTTATACTAATATAAGGACTATAATATATTATAATAGTATAATATATTATACTAATATACTAATATATATATATATATATATATATATATATATATATATATATACAGGTCTGAGGTCTAATTTACACTAATAAAAGAGAAACATGCAAATTGGTGTCATCCACTATGCTCACCAGCCAATAAGATGAGTATGCAAATTAACTCAACAAAGATGGCGATTAATTTGCATACATAAGCACCCAGTGGCCTGGGTCTCAGAAACATTGTAGGCACCCAGGTCACTCCAAGTAGGCCCCGTGTGGGCCCTGAGCAGTTTAGGAAGGGCCTGAGCCAGGGAGCTCCTGGGTAGGGGTGGAGCTGGCCATTGGACCTGTGAGGAACCCCTGCCCAAGCCTAAAGCTTTGGCCAGAGACCTCAAGCCTGGGTGGGGAGCAGAGGCCGTGATTGGAGGAGATGGGGGTCCCCTGCCCAGGCCTGAAGTCTGGGCCAGAGGTGTCATGTCTGGGCAGGGGGCAGAGCCAGTGATCAGAGGGAGAGGGCAATTGGAGGGGTCTGGGAGTCTCCTGTCCAGGTCTGACACCTCAGCCAGAGGCATCAGACCTGTGTGAGGGGCCGGTCAGGTGATTGGAGGGTGATGAGGGTCATGCCTCTGGCCGAGGCATCAGGTCTGGGTGGGGGGCCAAGCCAAAGATTGGTGTGAACTACAAAGGAAACACCTTTTTTGACTGCTCATTGGCTAAGCTCCCTTTATGCCACAGGTAATATTCTTAGTAA
>PVJC01039630.1:0-16160 GCA_004026665.1 Murina feae | reverse complement strand
GGGGGTAACAGATCAGCCAAGGGACTTTTGTGTGAGCATTTAAGCATAACCAATGGACACAAAACACTGGGGGGTAGGGAGGTGGGCAGAAGGGTAGGGGGAAAAAGAGATATATGTACTAATCTTTGTAAAGCTTTATGTAATTTTAAAAAATGTAAAAAATAAAAAAATTTTTAAAAAAAAAGAAACAGAATGTAAAAAAAAAAAAAGAAATTGTAAGGGAGGGGGTGGGGCCACGTGAACACGGGAGAGTCATGTGGACAAGTGGGTGGAGCCATGTGAACACGGGAGAGTCACGTGGAAAAGGGGTGGGGCAAAAAAAAAATAAAAAATAAAAACACATGGTAGTATTCCCCAGGCCAGGCGGTTCAATGGTTGGAACATCATTCCATACACCAAAAAGGTTGGGGGTCAATCCTGGTCAGGGTGCATGAGGAAGGCAACTAACAGATGTATCTCACATGGATTTCTCTCTCTCTCTCTCTCTCTCTAAATAAATAAATAAATAAATAAATAAATAAATAAGTCCTTGAGTAAAGATAAAAAAAACAACCCATGGTAGTTTTAATTCCTGGCTCTGTATGAGCAACTTATTGGAGGACACTGTGGCTCTATCTACCTTTGCAGCTAGACCATAATAACCCACCATCTCATGGCCCAAAGCCACCCGAACTCCTCTCTGCTGGCCTTCAGGTGCTTCTTCCCCACCTGACCACACTGTTGAGTTGCCCCGCAATAGAGTGGGGCCATAACATACAAGCCCACAGTGCAGAGTGTGATTTGGAGAATGATTTCAAGCTATAGCCATATCCAGCCAAGAGCATAAAGCCAAGAGCAGTACTTGATTTAAAAAAACAAAAACTAAAAAAGCCTCAAGGGTAACTTGAAGATACTTTTCCAAATGAAGACGAAACAGAAAAAATAAATGGAGCTTTTTCTCAGTGGGTTCTTCTGTGTTACCACTTAATTATCTTTTATTTTTCCTTCTGGTTATCACAAACTTAATTCACCTTCAAAATTTTGTTTCCTTAAAATATTCCTTAGTTCTCCAAGTATATATGCTAAACACTCATCTTCTTTGCAATCCCTTCACCTCTCCTCTCACCCTCCAAGAATGCTGAGAAGGATATGGGAAATTAGGTGATAAATATAATCAGGATTTGATTATTGCAGTTGATAACTAGAATCGGCTGAGCTGTTTGGACTGCTTAGGAGAAGAGGTTACAACCAAGATGTGGAAACTTTCTCTCCATCAGCCAGAAAAAAAATTTTTTTTAAAGCATTGTTCTTCCGCTTAGGACCCTCAGAGACACAGAATTGTTTTCCTCCCTCTGTGGCCTGTGCTTATTATGCCATTCTAATATAAGCCCTGCCCCAAAGCCAATTTAGGGTAACTTGGCACATTTTAGGTCTTCTCTTCTGAATGAACCAATCAGATTTCTTGTACTGAGAGAAACTTAATCCTATTAGGCAGCACTTCCAAGTTCGCCAAGGGCCCTAGTAAGAGAGGGTTCTTCAAATAGAATTTTGTCTATTTGTTAGTAAATAAATACCCAGTCAAAAGTAGCCTTCTATCTGCAAGAGTTGCTGTAGTGCTGTTGATGTTCATGTACATTTTACAATAGGGTCTTTGTTTTTGTTCTCATCATGATAAAGCTGTGTCTACCAGATGTTAGTACCTTCCTTTCAGTGACTCTGAATTCCAAGTTCTCATAACACATTGAGCAAAATCCTGGCAAGTGCTCTCATATGCAGGAAAACGACACAGAAATAAAGACAGACATGGTCCCTGCCTTTGTAGACTTTACAGTTTAGTGACTGGTTCTAAAAAGATGTTTAGCACAATAAGCAATATCATTACAGATATGAGATCTTTGTGAACTTTCTGAGAATGAATCACTCCAGAGTTATTTTCCTTTACACTTTGTTCTCACACATAAAAAAAAAAGTTTTAGCTACAAAATAAAATTGCTTCAGTGTTGGAATTTGGAGAGGCTTCTGGAAGAACATACTAGTTTAGAACAACGTATAAACCAAGTAAGTAGTCCAGGTCCCAATGCTAATAGTGCTGGACAGGTATTTGTGTTCTAACAGACTGAACTTGGAGTTGATATGATCCATAATTGAGGTGTGGGGCTTCTGGTCAAGGTTCTGGTGTAGATATCAGCAGAGAAGCCTCGCAGAACTCCATCTCAGTAACAATTAACAGGCCACAGATCACATTTCAGTTATCTGGTCGGGAAATAAGGATAAAAAACAAGCCAAACTAACAGCCACGGTCTTCTTTACTGTCTGAATAGCATCTGCTTCCATTTAGCTGGGGGCAGGGGAATCTTTTAAATTAAATATCCCTCAAATTCACATGTGTTTAGATTAGGGGAAGGTGTTATACAAAAAGGGTAAAGTTTTGCTAAAAAGATTTAAAAGTAGTTCTCTCTAGAGATTTGTGAAATCCTTCAGGCTGCAACCTATGCCCAAGTCAATTCCAGTTTGTTTCTTATTTAAAATGGAAGTTGAGGTGACATTTCATTCAAACAAAAGAAGGCAGACTCATCACATTGGGCTTTCCTGTTTCCACTTGGGAAAGGGTCTAGTCCTTGTGAGTGAGACCTATTTCCAGTCTTTTCAATAGCCTTTATTATAAGCCAGGCAGTACTGGGCACTTGGACTATTTACATGAATAAGTTATGATCACTACCCTGCAGGGAAATAATCTCTTCCTCACAAAAAGAGATCAAATAACGTTCCATCAGAGTCAAAGGGCCCTAGGTGGCAATGATCACACATGAACCGCTTGACTTGGGCACCAGGCTAGTGTGAGAAAAGCAAGAGCTATTTATTGAGTTTGTTATGGCAAGGTTGTCATCCACAATCACTTGAATTTTGGCAGACAGTCAAAAACAGAAGTCTCCAGGTGTGCCCTGACCAGAGGCTTTGGCATGGGGAAGTCAAACTAACTAGAAGCAGGACATCATATGTGATTGGTTAAGGGTACATATTTGGCTTTCTCTGCTTGGTCCCAAGTTGGAAGTGGGGACAAAAATTAAGGAAGCTGTCAGTGATGAATTAGGTCCTGGCCATTTGGTGCTGACTACTATAGAAGTTATTATTTAGCTTCCTGGGTTGTCACTAGAGATAGCAATCTGACTTCCTGCAAGCCTGACTCCCAGCAGGATAACTTCCTGGGCTGTTTTCTGTAGATAAGGAGCTGGTTTCCTGGGCTGTTGCTGCAAGTGGTGGATCAAAGTTTTATTTTTATATATGGTTATTCGTTTGTATAGTCAGTCTCTCACAAGACTGGAGTTTAATTCTTTCCTGGTCCTAGGAATTCATTTGACTTTAACTCCCTCTTCAGTGCAAGTGTCCCCAAAGCCTTCCATGTAGACGTCCTAGTGTCTCCCAACATGCTCAACTTCTGGACTTGCTGACCATGCCTCCTGGTCAGACAACGTCTCCGACATACTTCCTCCAGGCAAGCCTCTCTGTGCCTCATTGCCCTAATTCCACTCTATGTAAGATAAGGAGAAAAAGCCTTGCCCACGAAAAATAAGTGTATTATCCTATATAATAAAAGGCTAATATGCAAATAGACTGAACAGCAGAACAACTGAACAACCAAACAACTGGTTGCTATGACATGCGCTGACTACTAGGGGGCACTTGCAGAGCATGGCAGTGTCAGCAGCAGGCAGAAAAGCACAGAACATGGTAGGGCATCAGATGCAGTGAGATGGTGGAGCAGGTGAGTGGGGACACCAGACCAAGGTAGGTCACTGGTTGCTGTCATCTGGGTGAGCTTCTGGTAGTTGCTGAAAATTCTTTGCTCCCACATGCCTCGATCCTGCCCGGTGCTCACACCTGTGCTGGCACCATCAATGTGTGGGAGTGGTGGTGGTGAGAACAGCAGAGAGGGGATTGGGGGGCCACAGCTAGAAGGGCCAGGCAGGGACATGGAGGATGGCCCAAGATCCACCCCTGTGCCCACCACAGCCTCAAGGCCCACAGTTCCTCTCAAGATACATGAATTCCTGCACTAGGCCCCTAGTCTTATATAAAACAGCAGGTCTTTGAATCATATATGACCTTGTGGCAGGGACCTGGTTATCTTTAACAATATTAAACATCTCTAGCATAAGCATCAATTTGCAAACATAATAGCAAGGCTATAGCAAAATAAAAAGATAAACATTATTAAATTGAAAGACATTCTAAAAAAGTATAAGATAGAAACAAATTTAATAACCTCTCTCACTTGTAAGATTAAGGGTGATATTTTTCTTTTTTGCCTGCTTGATATCCTAATACTTCTTACAATCAGTTTTATAATTTTTTACATGTTGTTCTTGTGAAATAATAAATAACAACAAACTTAACATAATCAAAACCTACCAGGTATTTGAAAATTAGGGTCCTCTCATAGCAACATATCTGACTTATTAGTAACTGCCACCTATGAGCACTTGCCATTTCTATGGTTATTAGTCTCATAATAACTAAACAAATCTAAGGAGTGTTTCTGTCATATTTTACAGACAAAGAAATCCAAGTATAGATAATACCATTGTAATTAACCTACTTATTAATAACAGGAAAGGAGCAAAGGGAAGGCCAAATATTATAGACATGAGATTTGTACAGCTTTGCCAGAAAGCTGCAATTTAACACTCCCCAGGGAGCCACTGGTCCGTTCCCCACAGAGCACTGGGGGAAGGGATTGGACAGGAGCAGAATAGACTCATGCCCTGTAAAGTCTGGGTGACATAAGGAAGGTACTGGTCAGTCACATTTAATCTGGCCAAGGGAACAGGTTATTGGCCAGATTAGGTGTGGCCACTGCAAGTGTGGGAAGATTTGAGATGCTTAAGCCTTTAAACAAAGAAATTTACTCTCTTGGCCCTGGCTCTCTTGGTCTCTCTTCTGGTTGCTTCTGGCTTGTGGGGGCTCTTATGCTTCTGCATTTCCCCGCCATGGCCCACAGCCAGGTGGACCCCAGACACAATGGCCTAATATCCTGCAACTAGCCTAATGCTGTACTGGACCCAAATCCACTTTGGACACTGGCTTTGCTTCTAGTTTTGCTGAAGCCACAGTTATACTTCTTCTAGGACTGGGTTAATGGAAATGGGACTTTGAAAACCCAGGGATATAACTCCACTAAAACAAAAATTACTCATCCTTCCAGGAAAGTCTCACAGGGACTCGAGATATTATAAGGACCCCACTCCAGAAATCAGTGGGGAAAGGCACATACCCGAGTTCCAACCATAACACAGAGAGGTTGACAGCTTGCCGATTCGGTCTAATCCGAGCATTGGAAATGTCAGCCACTGTTCTGTTCCATTTCCTTTCTAGGACACATGTCCCTAAACTATGTCTCATTCCACATGTATGACCATGAAAACTTACTTCCTACCTGTAAAATGCAAGGGATAATTGTGCCTACCTCATATGGAGGATTATAAGAACAAGGAGATAATGCACATGCAGAACTAACATAGTACCCAATGCCTAGGAATGGTTTGTACAAGGTTGTTGGTGAAAGGGCTATTGTTCTCATGAATGCTCCAGGAAGGGCTTTTATATTTAAGTTAAAAGAAATAGCAATAGTTAACAAAAGCCATTGAAATAGAGATTTGTGAAGTTGATTGCAATGTATAAATACAGATGTAACCCGCCATTCTCCAGAGCATTATCTGAATTCGTTGAGGTTCTGTTTTCCGGTATATGTTGACAGTTTTGCTCAAATAAACTCACAAAAATTCTTTATGGGTTTCAATGGTTTTTTACATTAACACATGAAAATGACTAAACACTCAACTGCAGGATCTTGTTATACAGTTTTTCAGGACTGAAAATGTCACATCAGCTTAGATAACAATTATGTACTAGGAAATCCAAAACTGCAATTTATGCTGCAGCCACTATAAAAAACAGTATGGAAATTCCTCAAAAAATTAAAAATGAAATTGCCTTATGACCAACAATTCCACTTCTGGGCAAATATCTGAAGAAAGCCACATAACATCTGCCTGTGAAGTCAGCAGGGATTCTGTCTGCCAGGGAGAGATGAAAGTCTGCTAGAGACACAGGTGCACACTTAATGCATAAAATCTCCTTCATAGCCACTAATCTTGGATGCCAGCAGAGGGAGGGCAGAGCAGACTAGAGTCATGCAAGGTGACACTGGGTTTGCTGCTTTGGGGAAAGAGCTATGGGGCCAGCTGCCAGGCTCCCTGTGCTGAGATACTGTCCCCAAATGCAAACATCACCTTTGTTGGGTGAAGTATGATCTTCCATGTGGCATCAGCCTGGAGGAATGAAATAGCCCCACCCCCAGGACTCCCTGTTTTCCTGCACTGCAAAGCTGGAACCTTGCTGAACAGTTAGTTGCCTGAGCCAGAGTGTAGAGGTCTGGGAAGACACAGGGGGGGGGGGGTCCTGTGACTGATCTGTGTGGATTTGGGGTGGGGGACATTCCCCCCACTTTAACCTGAAGCTGACTGGTGCTTCCCGCTCACAGGAGATCCACTAGCCCCACTCTTTGGACTCCCAGTGGCCCCAACCTCTTAACTCCAGGTGGCTCCACTCTGCTGAGGTCTGGGAAGAATCGAGGACAGACTGAGTTGTGTGTCTCTTCTAGAGTATGGGCCACTCCCTCTACATTTCCCCAAGACCCAATAGCACCTTCCCTCTCTCCAAACTCCTGGCAACTCCACCCTGCTCAGATTGGGCAACTAGCAGAATCTGGGAAACAGTTGTGTGGCTTTAAGATAGGTGATTTTTTTTTTCCTTGCACACACAAGTGGTACAAAGGCCTCCCTTCAAAATGCCAAATATTTGTCTGTTTTGGCCCAAAACTCTGTTGGTCTCACCCTGATGATTCCCTGGAGCTCCCATTGCCACTACAAAGGTGCGTGAAGACCCAATGGGTTGCAGCTAGACTTAGTATATACCCTGAGATATTTGTTGAGTTGACTCAGACCCAGCACTGGCACCAAGATTGAACTGTATCAGTCTAGCGAATACCACTCACCCCTAACTGGTGACTTACTGAGAACCTATATCATGCAACTCAAGTGCCACCGAAGGTTTATATAGCGACTGGTAACCAAAGGCATGTGGAGGCAAATCTTGGGGTTCCTTGAGAATTAACTGCCCCAAGGCCCAGTGCTGGTAAAAGTCAACCTTGGTGTGCAGCAGGATCCTTTCCACACACCCTAAGGCCCAGCAGAGGCGACCACAAGTTGTGGATCACTTTGTAGTTCCTAGGGCCAGTTACAGGCAGCATCTGACATTGACCTGCACTAGTGTCCCTGTTATCAGTAAGAGGCACAAAACCCATTCGCCAGTGGCCAGCTTTAGACATCATCAGTGCAGGACTGAATTAGCTTCACAAGAGGCATATAAAGAGGGAGATCTTGACAGGCCCCAGATCCTGCTAAGGCCTTCTGTGATCATCACCTGAACAGCAGTTCATACGCTGTGGTCAGGGTTAATTTTCACAGTCAGCCAGTCTGAGGGTTGAACTCACACACAAATGGGCCATTAACAATCAAGACTAAATTGTAGTGGGATGGCTCAGATAAGCCACACAAAACATTCCTGGAGCGCCCGGCTCAAGTGATCAAGGAGATTGCACCACCAGATCCCACAGGATACCTACTACACAAGGCCATGCTACCAAGACTGGGAGTCATATCAGACCTACCTAACATAGAAACAAAAACCAAGAGGCAGCCAAAATGGAAAGACAAAGAAACATGCCTCAAAGGAAAGAACAGGAGAAATCTCCAGAAAAGAGCTAAGTGAAATGGAGGCAATCTATTTACCAAATATAGAGGTGTTTTGTGTTGTTGTTGTTGTTTTTTTAAAAAAAATGCTTATAAAGATGCCCAATGACCTTAGCAAGAACTTCAACAAAAATAGCAAGCATAAAAAAGGTATGAAGATCATAAAAAGAACCAGTCAGAAATAAAGACTACAATATCTGAAATGAAGAAATAAAGAGGAGGTTGAATGAACCAGAGGATCAAATTGGTGATTTGGGAAAAAAGGTAGCAGAAAACACTCAATCAGAGCATCAAAGTGAAAATAATTTTAAAAAATGAGGATCATTTAAGGGAACTTTGGTAAGGTAACCAGATGTCCCGCTTTTGGCGGGACAGTCCCAGTTTTTTTAACACTTTGTCCCACATCACGTGGCGTTTTTAAAAAAGTCCCGATTACTCTTTGTAATATTTTAAGTAATAATAAAAAAAAGAAAAAGAAAAGAAAAAAAAAAGAACACCTCCCCCCACACACCCCCTTACACCCCCGTCAATGGTGTACCGCTTTAAATCTGGTCACGTTAACTTTGGGACAACAGGAAGTATAACTCATCTGCATCACAGGGATAACAGAAGGAAAAGAGAGGGAGCAAGGAAGCAAGAATCTATTTGAAGAAATAATGACCAAAAACATCCCCAACCTGGTGAAGGAAAAAGACACACAACTCCAGGGCATGCAGAATCCCAAACGAGATGAACCTAAAGAGATCCACATAAGACACCTCATAAGTAAAATGGCAAAGGTTAAAGACAAAAAGAGAATTTTAAAAGCAGCAAATTAAGACAATTAGTTACCTACTAGGGAGTTCCCAAGAACTGTCACTTATTTCTCAACAGAAACATATAAGGCCAAAGGGATTGGCATGAGATACAGCAGGTGATGAAAAGCAGGACCTACAACCAAGGTTATATTACCCAGCAAGGTAAAATTGAAGGATAAATAAATAGCTTTCCAGACCAAAAAAAAGTTAAAGGATTTTGTTACCACCAAACCAGTATTACAAGACATTATAAAGGGTCTTCTTTAAGAACAAGAAAGAGAGGGAGGGTGCGAAGAAGAAAGTTAAAAGAATAAAATGGTAACAAATAGGAACTTATCAATAATCACTTTAAATGTAAAAGATTTAAATGCTCCAATCAAAATACATAGGGTAGCTGAATGGTAAGAAAGCAAGACCCATATATATGCTGTCTACAAGATACCCACCTCAGAAAAAAAGATAAACACAGACTAAAAGTAAAACAAAACAAAACAAAACAAAACAAAAAAACAGAAAAAAAGTATTTTAGGCAAATGGAAATAAAATATAAGGTGGGGTAGTAATAGTTATATATGACAAAATTGACTTTAAGACAAAAACTATAGTAAGAGACAAAGAAGAACACACTATAATGATAAAGGAAGTAATCCAACAAAAGGATATAATCCTGGAAAATATTTATGCAGCCAACATAGGAGCACCCAAATATATAAGCAAACCTTGATGGACATAAAGGGGGAGGTCAACAGTAATGCAGTCATAGCAGGGCATTTAACACCCTATTGATATCAAATGATAGATCTTCCAGAGAGAAAATGAACAAGAAAACAGTAGACTTAAATGACACACAGTATCAGGTAGATAAATCAGCGGTTCTCAACCTGTGGGTCACGACCTCTTTGGCAGTCGAACGACCCTCTCACAGGGGTTGCCTAAAACCATCTTGCATATCAGATATTTACATTATGATTCATAACAGTAGCAATATTACAGTTACGAAATAGCAACAAAAATAATTTTGTGGTTGGTCACAACATGAGGAACTGTATTTAAAGGACCAGAAGGTTGAGAACCACTGATTTAATTGATTCTTCAGAGCATTTTACCACAAAGCACTAGAATATACATTCTTTTCAAATGGACACAAAACATTTTCTGGATAGACAACATGTTAGAACACAAAACAAATCTCAATAATTTAAGAAGATTGAGGGCATGAGTGGGGGTTTGGGGGGTAATGTGAGGATAAGGACACATATGTAATAACTTAATCAATAAAGATTTTAAAAAATAAGAAGATTGAAATCACATCAAGCATCTTCTCTGACCATAATGGTATAAAACTTGAAAAAAAGCAATCACAAGGAAAAAAACAACACAGATATATGGAGACTAGCCCCAGCTACGTGGCTCAGTTAGTTGGAGCATCATCCCACATACAAAAATGGTTGCGGGTTTCATTCCTAAGGGCACATATGTAGGTTATGGGTCTGATCCCAGGTTGATGTTTCTCTCTTACATCAATGCCCCCCCTTCAGTGTCTTTTTCTCTAAAATTATAAACATATCCTAGGGTGAAGATTTTTTATCAAGGTTTAAAAAAATTAAAAACAGTGTATGAATTAACAATGAAATCAAGGAAGAAATCAAGATACCTTGAAATAAATAAATGAAAACACAACCCAAAAGCCAAGGGACACAGTAAAAGCAGTACAAAGAAAGAAATTGATAGCATTACAAACCTACCATGAGAAACAACTAACTGTACACATAAATGAACTTAAAAAAGAATGACAAACAAATCCAAAAGTAAGTAGAAGGAAGAAAATGATAAAGATCAAAGCAGAAACAAACAAAATGTAGTCTAAAATAACAATACAAAAAATTAATGAAACCAAGAGCTAGTTCTTTGTAAAGATAAACAAGATTGACAAACCTTTAACCAGATGAATGAAAAAAGTAAAGGGAGGACCCAGTAAATAAAATAAGTAATGAAAGAGGAGAATAACTGACACTAAATCAGTAAAAAGGGCTGTATAAACATATTAGGAAAAACTATATGCCAATAAACTGGATAATCTGGATGAAATGCACAATCTTCTACAACTGAATAAGGATCAGAAAATCTGACTACATTGATTATAACTAATGACATTGAAGCAATAAACAGAAAAAAAATCCAACAAACAAAAGTCATGAACCTGATGGACTCAGAAGAATTTTACTAAATGTTCAAAGAGGAACTAATACGTATTTTTCTCATACTATTCAAAAAAAATTCAATAGGAAGGAAGACGCCCAAGCTGATTTTACAAGGCCAGCATTATCATAATTTTAAAACCAAATAAAGACATTACAAAGACAGAACAGTGTAGGCCAATATCTTTGATGAACATAGATGCAACAAAATGTTAGCATAGTGAATTCAGCAATACATTAAAAAATTTCATACACTGTGATCAAGTGGGATTTACTCCATAGATACAAGTTTGGAACAATACCCCAAATCAATAAATGTGATACCACACAAAATAAAGTATAAAAGTTGTATGGTCATATCAATAGATGCAGAATAAAAATTTGATAAAACTAGTATCCATATCTTATTTTAAAAAACTCTCAGCAAAGTTGGAATAGAGGGAATGTAGCTCAACATAATGAACACCATTTATGACAAAACTACAGCCAACATCACACTCAACTAGCAAAAAGTAAGTGTTTCCCTTAAGATCAGGAAGGATATGGGGTGTCTGCTTTCAACACTGTGCTGGAAGTTCCAGTCACAGCATTCAGACAACAAGAAGAAATAAAGGCATCCAAACTGGAAAAGAAGAAGTAAAACTGACACTATTTGCAGGTGACATGGCATTGTATATAATGAAGCCTAAAGATTTCACCAAAAACCTACTAGAATTAATAAATAAATTCAGTAAGGTAGCAGGACACAAATTAAATATCCAGAAATCATTTGCATTTCTATACACCAAAATGAACTATCAAAAAGGGAAACTAAGAACACAATCCCATTCACAATTTGTTCAGAAACATTAAAATAACTAAGAATAAATGTAGCCAAGGATATGAAAGACGTGTCCTTGGAAAATTATAAGACACTGAAGAAACTGAAGAAGATACAAATAAGTGGAAGTGTATACCATGTTGATGGATAGAAAGAATTAACACCAAATGTCCATACTACCCAAAGCAATCTATAGATTCAATGCAATTTCATTCAACATACCAATGGTGTATGTCACAGAACTAGGATAAATATTCCAAAGATTTATATGAGACCACAAAAGACTATGAAGAGTCAAGGCAATCTTGAGAAAGAAGAACAAAGTTAGACGAATCACACTACCTGATATTAAACTATACATCAAGGCTGTAATAATTAAAACAACATGGTACTGGCATAAAAACAGACATATAGCTAAGTGGAACAGAATAGAGAGCCCAGAAACAAACCCACATTTTTATAGTCTACTAGCTGTACCCGGCCATGCATTGCTGTGGCTCAGTCTAGTTAAATGGAAAAGAAAGAAAAGAGAAAGCTCATGTTTCTCATATGTTTAATTGCACAATGCTTGTGAGTATACAATGAGCCCACCTATGCAGCTGTCCCTGGCACGCCACCGCCCTCACCCTGCCCGGCTGTTCTGGCCTCACACACGTGCACCTCTGCAACCTGGGCCCCCCAGCGCCAGACTGCACCTCCGCTCCCCACTGGTGGCCAACGCCCTGCGTCCTGCACCCTGCGTCTGAAGTGCCCCAGCTGCTCCTGACTCCCACTGGCAGGGACCTTGCAGAGCTGCCCAAAAGCTGGGGGGAAAAGGAGCCGAGGAAGCTCCCCTGCCCTTGCCCACCACGCTCCCCGTGAGCCTTCAGCTGCTGGCATCAGGGGGGACCACGGCGGCCGCTCATGCCTGATCCCCGGCCCAGCCATGGCCCGAGGCCAAGCCTCGCGCTGGTTGACATTTTGCAACATGATAATTGGCATGCTGATTTTCAATTGCAGTACGTGCAGTGGCATCCCAGGCAGATCAAGTGAATTACAAAATTCTGTTGGATAATTAACTGCTTCATCTGCTTCCACAACAGTGTCGATGGACTTGTATGTGACTGCCTGGCTTTGAACGTTAGACTGAATAATATTGTTAAGTTCGTAGTGTGTGCTACTTTTACTTCCAACCAGATGGCACTGTTTTTCAAAAAAAACATGTTTTTACCTGTTTTTTCAAAAAAATCATGTTTGTTTTTACCTGTCACAGGTGTGAAAAAAAATGCACATATTCGAATGCAATGTTGTTAAAATTTCAAAGCAATCAGTAAAGAACTTTCGGAGATTTCAAATTTTGAACAAACAAACATTTATATTTTTATTTATATAGATTAATATTTGACAAAGAAAGCAAAAACATATAATGAGTAAAGATAGTCTAGTCAATAAATAGTGTTAGGACAATTGGACAGATATGTTCAAAAAAATGAAACTAGATCACCTTTTACACTGTACACAAAAATAAACTTAAAATGGATCAAAGACAAATGCTAGAATCAAAACTATAAAAATTCTAGAAGAGAACATAGGCAGAAAAATCTCAGACACTTCTTGTAGCCATATTTTTCTTATATATTCTCAGGCAAATGAAACAAAAGAAAAAAATAAATAAATTATACTATATCAAACTAAAAACTTTTACACAACAAAGAAAACCATCAACAAAATGAAAAGACTATCTACTGAATGGGAGAACATATTCACCAATACATCTGATAAGGGGTTAATATCTAAAATGTATAAAGAGTTTATACAACTTAACACCAAAAACACAATTCAATTTAAAAATGGGCAAATAACCTGAATATACACTTTTCCAAAGAGGACACACAGATGGCCAACAAATGCATGTTCAATATCACTAATCATCAGAAAAATGCAAATGAAAACCAAAATGAGATATCACCTCACACCTGTCAGAATGGCTATCACCACTAAATCAACAAAACCCACAAGTGTTTGGGAGGATGTGTAGAAAAGGGAAACCTGTAGGTGAGAATGCAGATGGTGCAGCCACTGTGGAGAGCAGCATGCAATTACCTCAGAAATTTAAAAATGGAACTGCCTTATGACCCAATGATTTCACTTCTGGGAATATTTTTGAAGAAGCCCAAAAAATAATTGGAAAGAATACATGCATATCTATGTTCATTGCAGTGTTATTTACAACAGCCAAGATTTGGAAGCAGCCCAAGTGCTCTACAGTAGACGAGCAGATTTTTTTTAAAAAGCTGTGGTATATTTCCACAATGGAATACTATTTGGCCATAAAAAAGAATGCAATCTTTTTTCTGTGACAGTATTGGTGGATCTGGAGAGTATGCTATGTAAAAAAAAAAAAAAAAATCCAGTCAAAGAAAGACATATGCTATATGATTTCACTTATATGAGGAATCTAATAAAATTAACAAATAAAATAGACAATAAATTCATAAATAAATTACAATGATTGGTATCTAAGAAATATATAGCATATGTATGTATGCCTAAAAATTGTCATTATCCTAATATATAAAAACCCTGGGTGCATTGACTAGAGGCTCAACCAACCGGCAGTCAGTCCTGCAGTCAGTGCTGGGTAGCCATGGGGACCCAGCACTGACTGCTTAGGGGGCTACAAATCAAGCCCAGAGAGAGGCCTGAAGAAAGAAGCAGGGTTTGATCCGTAGCCTCTGTGGCAGCTATTGATCAGCACTTAACTTTCTCTTTCTCTCCAGCAGCTGTACTTCCATTTCTCTCCAGGCTTCCACCAGGGCTGCTGATCAGCCTCAACTTTCTGATCAGACCCTATTGATAGGCCCAGATATGGTCACTGGCATAGAAACCTACCAATCAGAACCAAATTGGCCAGCAGAGGAGGGCAGTTAGGGGTGAGATCAAGCAAGCAGGGGAGGGCTGATGGGGATGAGATCAGGCTAGCAGGAGAGGGAGGTTGGGGGCAACCAGGTCAGCAGGGGAGGGCAGTTGGGCAGGACCAGGCCTGTAGGGGAGGGCAGTTGGGGGCCATCAGGCCAGGAGGAGAGGGCAGTTTGGAGCAAGATCAGGCTGGCAGGGGAGGGCAATTGAGGGTGAGATTAGGCCGGCAAGGGAGGGCAGTTGGGGGTGAACAGGCCAGCAGGGGAGGATAGATGGAGGCAATTGGGCTGGCAGGAGAGCAGTTAGGTGTTAATCAGGCTGGCAGAGGAGCAGTTAGGGGGTAATCAGTCTGGCAGGTAGAAGCTGTTAGGGGCAATCAGGTAGGCAGACAGGTGAGAGGTTAGGAGCCAGCAGTCCTAGATTGGGAGAGGGATGTCTGACTGCCAGTTAGGCCCAATCCCTGTGGGCCTGGTCACCCCAACTTCCCCCAAAGTTTGGGCAAGGGACATCCCCCCCGCCCCCAATGCACAAATTTCATGCACCAGGCCTCTAGTATGTAAAAATGGTATTAAATCAATTATTTCTAAAAAATGTAATAACTCATCTTTTTACATATTGATAGGTTTATTGTTATTGTTCTTCAGGATTTTTGCTTCTATGTTCATTGATGAGATTCATGAGATACCTTTTTTCTATTGGATTTTATATAAAGGTATTTTAATGTCATAAAAAATAATAAAAGAAAACAAAGAAAGAAGCCAGACAAAGTTAAATATCATATGATTTCATAAGCAAAACAGAAACAAATTCAGGGACAAAGAGAATAGACTTATGATTGATAGATGAAGTTTTGGTGAAAAAAAAAGTAAAGGAATTAAGAAATATAAATTGACTAGGGGCATGGTGCATGAAATTTGTGCACTTTGGGGGGGGGGTCCCTCAGCCCAGCCTGCCCCCTCTCACATACTGGGAGCCCTCAGGGGATGTCCTACTGACAGCTTAGGCCTGTTCCCTGCTCTCCTTGGGGAACAGGCCTAAGCTGCAGTCTGGCCTTCCTTTGTGGGAGGCAACCAGGCTAATCAGGGAAGCCACCAGCCCCATCACTCCGCTGCTACAGCCACTGCCAGTCATCACAGCCACCAAGATGTTTTCATCAACACAGACTCCAGTCCCTTCACCATGAAAAACTGACAACTTTCTTTAGGCATTTTCAAGATGTGTCATTCATAGGATATGACCTTTCTTTCTTTCTTTCTTTCTTTCTTTCTTTCTTTCTTTCTTTCTTTCTTTCTTTCTTTCTTTTTTATCCTCCCCTGAGGATATGTTTCCATTGATTTTTAGAGAATGTGGAAGAGAAGGAGAAAACAGAGAGAAACATCAAAGTGAGAGGAACACTTTGATTGGTTGCCTCCTGCATATGCATATGCCCTGACCTGGGCCTCAGCCAGGGAGGAGCTGCAACTTAGGTACATGCTCTTGGTCAGAATTGAACCCACACCCTGCAGTCAGAAGGCTGAGGCATTATGCACTGAGCCAAACTGGCTAGGGCAGGATCTGATATTTCCTAGCCCTCCAGCAGTGGACCTTCATTTTTTTTCCTCCGGGAGTGTGGTAGAAAAACCCTAGATCACCTTTAGGAATTCTTATTACCCAAGTT
>PVJC01039629.1:0-16158 GCA_004026665.1 Murina feae | reverse complement strand
CCTCCAACCCTGCTGCCTCTTTCCCACTCACGGGTCCTGGGTCCTGTGCTGTTCCGCCCTGCAGCCGCTCTGTGCACTTAGGAGGTCCCTCAGCCCGGCCTGTGCCCTCTCACAGTCTGAGACCCCTCTGGGGATGTCCACCTGCTGGCGTGCCTGACCAGCCTGGGTGACGGGCTGATGGCTGTCTCCAGGCTGGCCAAGCCCCCCAGTAACGTCCCTCACCTCATTGGGTTGTGGCCAGCATGGGTGACGGCTGATTGGCGCTTTCAGGCTTTAAGGCTGCCCACAGCTCCCATTGACCCAATGTCCCAGCAAGGCTGGCTGGACGCAGGTGTCTGGGGTTTATCTCCTATAACTAATGCTGTTCCTTTAAGGCCTGGGGTTTGTTTATCTTCTATAATTGATACACTGTTTCTTTAAGCCGGCTAACGAAGCCTCCTCTCTGCCTCACCTCACAGCTTCTATAACGACACAATGTTACTCTTAGACTCAGGCCCGGCTTCCTTCAGCTCCCGAGGATTCTATGATTTACACATTGTTGCAAAATGTTTTCTTCTGTTTTGCTCTGAGGAAGGCTAAGCCAAGCCTGTGCGCAGGCAGTTTCCCTTTCGCTCCTGCTGCAACGTACGCTGCCCTTTACTCCGTGAGTGGCAGCCGCCATGTTGGCTGGGCTAATTTGCATACAGTCGCTCTGATTGGCTGTTGGACGTCCCGGAGAAACAGTTAATTTTACTATTCCACTTTTATTAGTTTAGATGTTGCTAAAAGTCATCGCCAAAGCTGAATCTTTTCTTCCCACCCATGTGAAGTTGTGACCTCATCTCTCTCCTTCAGGTCCCTTATTGTGCTCAGGTTTCTCATAAAAAAACACAAACCTGGATTTCACTATCAGTCAATCCCAGGCAAGAAACTGGAGTCCTTTTCAACCTTTTCTGTTATTTATTCACAACATTGCTAAAATGCCTCATGCTTTCCTTTTCCAATGACATTTCCCACATCTGCATCTTGGTCACCATCACGTCCGCCAAGGCCTGGTTCCAGGTCATACACCTCCCAGCCAAAGTATTCAAAAGTCTTTCTTGTTGGCCTCTCTGCTGCCATCACCTT
Source organism: Murina feae (assembly GCA_004026665.1). NCBI lineage: Eukaryota > Metazoa > Chordata > Mammalia > Chiroptera > Vespertilionidae > Murina > Murina feae. The sequence goes on along the minus strand of PVJC01039629.1, from coordinate 15,051 downwards.
CCAGGACAGTCGGGTCCTGGTCACAGCTCCCAGTGTGATCTTCACCTTTGTTCTTGTGATTGTGTACTGGTGCTGAGAGTGGTGCTTCTTACACAGGGATTGTATAACAAGTGCTTTTGATGTTGATGGTCACAAACACTTTCAATAATTAAGATGTCAATATGAACTGAAAGTTATTATCTGAATTCATTTAATTATCCATATGTATCCAACCCATTTATTTTTGGTAGGTTTGAGAGTTCTGTGGCATGCAGAAATGGACTCAGTCCCTAACCCACAGTCTAGAATCATGGTCATGACCACAGGTGGTATGGGACTATTATTGTAGTGCCAGAAATGCTCTTTAAGATAAAAGGAGTAACATATGCTATTGTGTGCATTTTCTCCTTTTTAAAAAAATACATTTTATTGACTCTTTACAGAGAGGAAGGGAGAGGGATAGAGAGTTGGAAACATCGATCAGCTGCTTCTTGCACACCCCCTACTGGGGATGTGCCCACAACCAAGGTACATGCCCTTGACCGGAATCGAATCTGGGACCTTTCAGTCCACAGGCCGATGCTCTATCCACTGAGCCAAACTGGTTAGGGCATATTGTGTGCATTTTCATGCTGCTGAGATGTAAAGAGCCTGGGTTGGATGGGCCCAATGCAGAAATTAAGAAAAATCTTTGCCTGAAGTTACATTAAAGACTGAAAGATAACTATAATTATCTTGTTAAAATATTAAATGAGCCCAGGCAAAGGATCTAACCAGTCACCAAGTATATACACTTTAGTGATAGAAGGCCCACTGAACAATTCTCAAGTGTCCCTTATACACAAAATAAGTCATCAAACTGTCCTGATAAGCTCATTCAATATCATATTGTTTTGTCAGACAAAGTCTTTGTTTTAGGGAGTGACTACAATACTGTCACTTCTGGGCCAGGAGAATGAAAATGCTCTTCAGACTCTGGAAAAAGGACACAGAGAAATTATTGATACTGTTCCTAAGATGTCTTTTCCCATTTCAGTCTGCATTTGATTGGGTCTGTTTTATACTGAAAGATGATGACTTGGCTGTTTTGTTCAGTTCGTTGTTTTAATGAAGTTTCTGCTATTGACCCACACAATGGAGAGGTTAGAATGTTTTACATGGAGTGTTCAGTTAATGGCAAAGACCTAGCCATGCCTGACAGTGCTGGGGCTGGCAAAGTTATGCGCACTCAGAGTTTGAGTCCAAGTCTCTGTCTCTTCCACTTTAAATGGGAAGTTAATCACGTCCGGAAGAGTGAACCTGGAGAATCATCCCATTTAGGTTATTTGCTTTTAAGTTTTTCTTGATGGAAATAGAAGTGAGTCCCACTCTTTACTGAGCCCTGCTGTAGAGGGAAGTGATGTAACACTGGTCAGGTGGCACAAAGAAGAAAGGCCCTTTGTGCCAACCTAATTTTCCATGGTGTTCCCTGTGAGGAGAGGTTTAGTACCTACACTGGGCACTAGCTCAGACTGTGGGTCCTTCTCCACATGGAGGAGCCATAGTGTTTTACTTTGCTGTTATCTTTTTTATTCTTATGCTTTTTGACCACTGGATTCATTCATTTTGATTGTAATACATACTGTGGGAAGAATTTATGTAAGATTTACTTTTTCCATATAATTTGGGGTAGTTATAAATATGTACTTTGCCTCAGCCACTTACTTGCTATGTGTCCTTGGGTAGGGTACTTAAACTCTGATTCTGTAAGAAGGTGTCAATATGTATCTTTATAAATGAATAATATCTTTTAATGTATGTATATATACCATCCCATTGAGCCATAACATTGATGAAATGTTTAGTATGCAGCCTCATTCTAGCAATTGCTTGATAAGTTGTAGCCATTATTATTATTAATTTATCTATTTAATGCTTGTCTAAATTCCTCTGTAAGTTAATGATTTTATTATGTCTTCCCACTACCAAGACAACATGACCAGAAATTGAATAATCCTGGAGTCTCTTTGTGACATTATTGTCACAACTTAGTGATCTGACATTTTGGTAAAGAGATGTGTTTCTGGAACTTCAGAAAGTAAAATGGTGAAGATGTCCCAGGTGAAATGCCTTTATTTCACATTCACAGTTGTGTAAAATGACTGGTAATGAGCCCTGTGTAAGGATATGCTACTGCGGCAGCATTTCTGGCAAGTGTCACATGAGCTGAATCTGAAGCCTGTGTTTATTGGACTGGAGTCAAACTTCTCCCCAGGTGTCACCTTAAGGGTTCAGTCTTCTCTGACCATTCACTTCCCCGATCCTTTCTACACACTTCCACTGTAGCAATGGCGACATTGTCGTGTAAGTATGCTTTGCCAATCTAGGTCCCTCCTGGATAAGAGTCAGTGACTGTTCATTGTTATATTTCCCAGGACATTTCACAGACCAGGACACATTGGCTCTTGTGGATTAATGTTTAAATGTTGATGGAGTGAATAAAATTACCTGGATGGGTCTGGGAGCTTTGTAAAGGCCAAACTTAACTTATCCTGTCAATGGATCAGCCCCCAGCAAGCAATAGCAACATTTTGAATTTTGGGGTCTTTCTCTCTTTTACTTCAAGCAGTAACTCAACATCTAATCTTGAGATAAAGTCTCTTTTCTTCTGTGACCCTCACCCGTGTGGTTTGGTTGGTTTTTTTTTTTTTGTTGTTGTTGTTGTTGTTTTTGGTGGATTCTACAAGTTAGATTGTATTATTGTGTTCACTGAACCCTGGGCAGATAGATGTGGCCAGGAAGCTCAAAATGAAGTAGAGTGAAATAATTTTTAATTTATGTAGTGATTAGCCAACTTGAGAGAATATTTATGTGATGGGTTTTTTGTTTTTGTCTTTTGATCAAGATTGCTCTCTATAAAAATTTTTAACTTATTCCCGTATTTGTCTAAATGTCATTTAAACTACCTCGATCCAATTAACCTTCCAGCTACTTTTATTTGTTTGTTAATCCTCACCTGAGGATATTTTTCCATTGATTTTTTAGAGAGAGTGGAGGGAAGGGAAGAGACAAAGAGAGAAGGACATCGATGTGACAGAGACATATAGACTGGTTGCCTCCTGCGTGCACCCCTACCAAGGCCAAGGATAGAGCCTGCAACCCAGGTCCATGCCATTGACTGGGAATGAACCCGGAATACATCAGTCCATGAGCCCACACTCTATCCAACTGGCTAGAACACCTTCCAGTCACTTTCACCAAATTGGAAGGAAACCATACTCAGTGAAATTACTGAGTTCATTTAATTCTTTATTGATAGAGGTCTTTTCTCCATGTGAGAGATGCTGGTTGCCTTACTAGAATTAAAGTTCTGAACACAAAGATTTTATCATGATGAATATGGTGGATGTACTCAGAGCATCAGCCCAAACTGAAAACACCTGAATCAGCTTCTGGAAGTCCTGAGAGTGAATCAACAGCCCTCCTCTTCCCTTCTTAAAGTATTAAATGCCTAATAGTGTAGGACACAGAGGGGTAGAGGACACTGTGGGTCCACAGGCTTAGCTCTCTCCTTCTGTGCACTTTCAACCAAAGGCAGCCTGCTTTGCTGAGGGGGAGACACAAGGAAGTTGCAGGGAACAGAATTGCTGATTAGATACACATTCTGCTTGTCTCATGCATTGTGTTTGGTCCTAGGTATACTTCCACCCGGAGAAGGAAGCGATTCACTATTTTATGGGAGGGAGGAGGCTGAGGAATAGCTCCAAAAGGCTGTGACATTTGAACATGAGGAATACTACAGAGAAGAGGGAACAGCATGAGCAAATGCAGGGAGGCATGAAAGTGACTAGGTTTAGAAAGTGACCAGGTTCAGGGAGTGACAGCTGGATGCCAGGGTCCCGGAAGGAACGTGACAGATGGTGTGCACAGGCAAGTTGGGTCATATTATGAGAATTGAAGGACCTGCTAAGGCTCTGAGCTCTCTCCTGAGAGCATCGGGAAGGCCTCACAGGTCTTTACGTTGGTAGCCACATAGTTAAATCCCAGCTGGTTTGTGGAGTCTCTGCTGAAAATGGAGGTAGAGAGAAACATTTTGAGGATAGCTGAAGTAAGAGATGACAAGGACTCAAAGTAAGGCCATAGTGGAAGTGTGTGGAAAGGAGGGAATGGCCAGGATTTTGTATCTTCCGTAGACCCAGCCTGTGCTTTATTTTAATGCACGATAAAAACATGTGAAGTTATGTAGCTCATACGAGCTGCTTAAGGAAAAAGAGAAACAGGAGCAATTGCCCAAGGAATCATGTTTTGAAATTATATGTTGAATAGAAGCTGTGCTCTTTGTATAGGATATTTTTGTTGAGATCAGAAGATGATGGTAGAGTTCTCTCTTGACAATACTCAGTGAATTTATTGCAGTAAAATAACGCAGAGGCATTTTCAGCTACTGTGTGTAGCCTGTGGTGAATTTGTTTTACGGTTATTCCCAGGTTATAGGCTGACAAAGATTTTGTTTTATTTTATTTTTCAATGAAATATAAAATGTAGAAAACCAAGTGACCTTGAATCACTAAAATGTACAAATAAGTGTCTTATGAATACTGCCTAGTCTTCTGGATTCTTGGGAATAGTTGTGGGGTGTCAATTAATCTACATTGTCTAACCAATTTTTACATAGGGAATTCTCCCAGGAAAATATACTTTAATTTTCACAGGAAACTGATGTATCATAAAGGCTCCCAAAGATACCACTTCTTAAGAAACAAGTCCAAGGTGATTTGCGTTAGCTGCTTTTATTGCATTCGCAGTCATACATGGTTTGGCAGGTCACTTTCTTTCTACCTTTTAGGGAGAGTAGTGTGCTTTTCAGGGCCGTGTACACTTTCATAAACCCCTCTAGAAGAAAATTTCTTCTAGTCTTAGGTGAATTGACACTGACATGTTTGTTTCTGTTTTTATGCCAACTTAAATTCAATCCTTTTAGGCTACTTAAATTAGAATCTCCCAATACCTACTCCATGCCCTTAAGTGGGGAAACTTCTAGAAGTTTTATTAACTGTTATGAGCTGCCAGAGCATGACAGTAACTACTTCAGAATGCCATTGAATGCTCTTCTAACAATTAATAGGTAGTGGCCAATGATATTGTCATCACATAAGAAAGTAAAGCAGACTCACCTAATGCCATAATAAGATGTTGTAAATTTTATGCCTATACCATGTTGTGCATTCTCAGTTCTCTGGATGAGTGTTGCAAAATAAAGGAACTTAAAATTAATCTGTAATTATATTTCCACCACATACAGTATTTCAGGAAAAGTTGTCATCATGTGGACAAACTCTTAAAAAGTCACTTACTGAGGATTATTCAGGTAGATGAACTTATAGAAATAGTTGAGAACAGAGATAATAACTCAAAATGAGAGATTATGTAGTAAGAAAACTTCATCCATATAGATACATATTTAACATATACTTTTATTGATTTCAGAGAGGAAGGGCAAGGGAGAAGAGATTGAAATAAAAATGATGAGAGAGATTCGCTGATCGGCTGCCTTCTGGATGCTCCACACTGGGGATGGAGCCAGCAACCCAGCCATGTACCCTGAGTGGGAATCAAACAGTGACCTCCTGGTTCATAGGCCTATGCTCAACCGCTGAGCCATGCTGTTGGGTTATAGATACATATTTCATCCCTTCTGATTTGGGAGGGAGCTCAAGATTAGTGCATCCCAGTATGTAGTTGGGTTAGCAAAATATCTGTTTCCCTCTTATTTGGTTAAAGGAGGTTTTGTGGTACAAGTGGAATTTTCAAAAGGTGTTTGAAAGAGATGTGTTGGCAGGATTGGAAGGAAAAGGCATATAAGCACAAAGTGTGTAGTTAGAGTGAAGAAGCAAAGGAAGGGAGTGGTGCAGTGGCTGGCCAGAGTGGGTGGGAGGGAATTCCAGAACCATGTCCTGGAATGAGAGAGAGCCCACCAAAAAATCATGGCACATTTCCCAGGTTATTTTCCGCTTAACTATGTTTAACTCTAATTACTCCTGGGTTTTCAGGTGGGGGTAAGTCTCTGAGTCCAATAAACTCTGTGCACATGATGACAATGGTTGTGCTGTGGTAATAGTATAAATTGAAAAAGTGGTATGCCTAATGCAAGCCAGTATGAAGAACTCACAATTTTTCCTACAGTTTTACCAGCTTTCTTTCCACACAGATGTGGTTTTAAAAAGTTAAATTTGACCAAATCAACAAATATTCATTAAGAACCCACAGTGTGCAAACATTACAGGAGAACCCAGGGTAAGAGAGATGATGTCAATACAAATCAATTAGTAATCATTTCCAATGTGGGTGATATAGACAGTGCTAAGGAACTATTAAGATGTTTAAAAATATGGTCCCTAGTCAGTTTTATATTTTAACATTTATATGGATTTGGGGACCATGAGATAACCTTTCATGGTGTCTTTGCTTCTCAACTTCTAGAAGGCAATCTTGTGTAGCAGAAAGAATACACATTTCTGAGATAGAAAAGTTGCAACTGAGCTCCCTTTTCTGGCATTTATTGGCTGTGTGATCTTCAGCAAGTTACTTTAATTTTTCTCAGTTTTCAAATGCTGTAAAGATAACCATCTCTCAGTTTCACCCAGCACAATACTTTTTGAAGTGATTAATAGATCTTTGCTTATTGAATCAACAAATCAATATTTTATCACTTATTTGTGAATATATACGACTATAGGTATTTACTAATTAATGAGTATGCAACATTGTGGCTTAATGACTTTTCATGTTTATTCACAAAAATTCATGATTATTCACATGTTTACCATTTCTAAGTTGTATAGAGCAGTAATTTATCTGGAGAATAGCATGTGCAGTAGAAATATATGTGAGATACCTACAAAGTTTTTAAGTTTTCTAGTAGCAACATTAAACAGACTTTGAAATTAATTTTAATAAAGCATTTTACCTAATCTAATATATCTAAAATATTATCACTTATACATGTAAACAGAATAAAAATTATTGATGAAATATTTCATATTCCTTTTGAGGGGAATAATTCTTCAAAATCCAATGTGTTTTACAGCATCAGCACATCTAAATTTGGACACCAAATTCATCAAAACTACTTGATTTATATTTATATTTTGTAAAATTTACACTTACAAATGTAGTTTCCATATGTAAATTGTTCCAAACATGCTTAGAACTGTTCCAATAACTGAACAGGCATCAGCTTTTAAATTTGCATTTAAACTAATTAAAATCAAAAGTCAGTAACTAAGTTGCACCAGCCATATCTCAAGTGCTTACTAGCTAGATGTGGCTAGTGCTGAATACCACAGATAGGATTATCTTGAATTGTTTCTCAGTCAGTCCTCAGACTTTTAGACCGCAGAATTATTTCACTTTACAAAATGAGGACATTCTAAACCTGGATTTCACTTTGGGAGTTGCCTTATACTAACTGTGCTTAATGGTGACTTCTGACATTCTGCCTGCTAGAGCTATGAGATCTCCTTTGAACGAAACATTCTAGATTAACCTAGGGAATGTTTAGTCTAAAATGCTGCAGGATTGCTCTGGCCAGGCGCCTCAACTGGTTGGATTGTCCCACACACCAAAAGATTGCAGGTTCAATCCCCAAAAGGGGCACTTACTGGAGGCAACTAATCAGTGTTTCTCCCTTCTTCTCTCTCTATTAAAAAACAAAACAATAAAACATATCCTTGAGTGAAGATTAAAAAAAATTAAAATATTGCAGAATTTACATGCCTCTGAATTCATTGTCTTTGCAAATGAAGTCTGAGTCTCAGGCTGCATAACTTGCCCAAGGTCCCATGGCTAGTGTGTGGCAGAGCCAGCCCTTACACATGGCCATGTGAGTCCATGCTGCCATGGAGTTCATATTTTGCCTCATTTGTGTCCAGGTGTCTAACTGATGTTCCTGCTTTGGATATTTAGTGACTTAAATGAAGGATTACTCTTTCTGGGGCTATTTTTTAGTCTCCCAAATCTCATCAACCGCAAGTACAAGGTGGCATGTGGAGAAGGACATGTTATAGGCTGTTGTTTGATAGACTCCTTGGACAGAGCAGGGTTGTAGAGATGAGGTTGTGGGAAAAGAGACTAGTAAAGAACTTTGTGACTATGCTTTCTCCCTGCTCCTTAACTGCACTTGTAAAGGCAAAGTTTAACTTGACAGAAAAACAATCATTATAGACCTCAAAATGGTGATGCTTTTGCTGTGTACATTTCCACATGTAAATTTCTCTTGGAAATTTATCTTTTGCTTCTAAATAAAACCAGCACACATGCTTCATGGTAATGGCTGTGGGATATTTAGCTAAACTGTTCCCTAACATTCAAAATTTAACCAGTTCTTAGAAACTGTTAGTTCCTATGTGTTTTTTTAATGGGCAAAAGGATATGAGCTAATTGCTTGAGCTCCTGGCATTAAACATTTCACCAGAATACAGATACTTTATAAAAAAGGTTGATGTTTCCAGGACCACTCAGATCTTGATTCTAGTGATGCTGTCTTACATGCAAATAGTTATTTACTTTTATTCTAACTGTACCTACATGAATGCTAGTGAATAAATCAATCAGAGCTCCCATGGCCAGTATTATTTTATTAAGTATCTAGATGTTTTGGATGAAAATCCTTCAGAAGTTTCCACCCTTTGTTGATACAGTGTTATCTTCAACACACACCCTTTTTGTTTTGAGCAGCTTTTCAGACACGTCCTTAAGGACTATTAATGGTTTCTAGGAGGTTTACTCTAAACTGAATGGCATTGCCCTGCATTTGGTGTCATTGTCATTAATTGTGTGAATGCTTTCTAGAATTTTTGTATCGAGTGATCATTTATTCTATTATGCCTTTTGATTTTCTGTATCCAATTTGCTGAGGGTATAAAATCTAAAAAAAAAAAAGAGCTCCCTTGAATTATAGATTAAAAAAAAGTAGACTTGAAGTGAGAGCTTGCATTAGTCTATGTCTAAAGAACATGAATTTTGTGACATTTATTAGGGACAGAGAAAAGGAAACCATGAGGCTGTTTTAAAGTAAGAAACAAATTAAGGACAGCATAAGTGAAACCCAAGGTTTTTAAATTTACTTCCTGATTCTTCTTTATGTTTGAGTCATAGATGTGAAGTTGCTTGATAGCTTTGTTTATGATGGTAACTATTTTGAACTACTTTGCATTCTCCAGTCTGGGGAGACAGTTTACAGGATACTCAATTACCACTTATTATTAAATAGTAGAGGCCCGATGCACAAAAATTTGTGCACTTGGGGGAGGAGGAGAGGTGTCCCTCAGCCGGCTTGTGCTCTCACAGTCTGGGACCCTTCAGGGGTTGTCCACCTGCTGGCCTAGGTCTGCTCTCCAGGGGATCAGGCCTAAGCTGGCATCCATTTGGCAGCCCGGAGCTCTTTGGGGATGTCCACTTGCCAGCAGGGAGCAGGCCTAAGCTGCAGTCGGACATCCTTAGCACTGCTAAGGGAGTGGGAGAGGCTCCCACCACCACTGCTGAGCTGGCAGCCATCAGTCTGGCTTGTAGCTGAGCAGAGCTCCCTCTGTGGGACCGCACTGACTACCAGGGGGCATCTCCTGCATTGAGCGTCAATGGTTCTGCTGTAAGAGTCAATTTGCATATTACCCTTTTATTATATAGGATAGAGGCCTGGTGCATGGGTGGGGGCCAGCTGGTTTGCCCTGAAGAGTGTCCCAGATCAGGGTGGGGGTCCCACTGGGGTGCCTGGTCAGCCTGGGTGAGGGGCTGATGGCTGTTTGCAGGCTGGCCACACCCCCTTCAGGGTGGGAGTCCCCACTGGGGTGCCTGGCTAGCCTGAGTGAGGGGCTGATGGCCATTTTCAGGCTGGCCACACCCCCCGGCAACCCAAGCTCCCAGCCTTTCTGTATCTGGGATTTATTTATTTTTATAATTGAAACTTTGTGGCCTTGAGCAGATCCCATGGCCAGCCAGGGCATGCAGGAAGCTTGGCTTTCTCCATTGCTCAGGGCAACCTAAGCCTCATGCTCGCTCCAGCTCCATGGCCACCGCCATCTCAGTTGGGTTAATTTGCATACTCCCTCCTGATTGGCTGGTGGGTGTATGGAGTGGTGGAGTAATAGTTAATTTGCATCTTTCCCTTTTACTAGAGGCCTGGTGTATAAAATTCATGCACAGAGTGGGGGTAAGGGTGGGGGTGGTGTCCTTCAGACCAACCTGCACCCTTTCCAATCTGAGACCCCTTGAGGGCAGTCAGACATCCCTTTCACAATCCAGGACTGCTGGCTCCCAACCTCTCGCCTGCCAATTGCCCCTAACCATTCCACTGCCAGCCTGATCAACACCTAACTGCTCCTATGCTGGCCTGATTGCCCCTAACTGCTCTCTCCCTGCCAGGATGGTCCCCCCCAATTGTCCTCCCCTGCCGGCCTGATTGCCCTTAACTGCCTTCCTATTGCCAGGATGGTCCCCCACAACTGTCCTCCCCTGCAGGCCTGGGTCCCCCACAACTGCCCTCCCCTGCAGGTCTGGGTCCCTCCCAACTGTCCTCCCTTGCTGGCCATCTTGTGGTGGCTATCTTTGACCACATAGGAGAAGCCATCTTTGATCACATGGGGGAGGCCATCTTATGATGGTCAATTTGCATATTACTCTTTTATTAGATAGGATTAGTGTAAATTAGAGGCCTGGTGCACAACATTCATCGGCCTGTGCCCTCTCGCAGTCTGGGACCCCTCGGGGGATGTCCAACTGATGGCTTAGGCTCGGGAGCATGCCTAAGTCATCAGCCAGACATCTTTAGCACTGCCATGAAGGTGGGAGAGGCTCCTGCCACTACTGCTGAGTTCACCAGCTTCTAGCTGAGCAGAGCTCCCACAGTGGGAGTGCACTGACCACCAGGGGCAAGCTCCTGCATTGAGTGTCTGCCCTCTGGTGGTCAGTGCATGTCATAGCAACTGGTCATTCCACCATTAGGTAGATTTGCATATTAGTGTTTTATTATATAAGATCCCAGAAGCTATCAGTGTCTTCCAAATCTGGCAGCACTTATGGAGTCTTTACAAAGCAGGCAGACTCTAGCCTCATCAGCAGTTCAGATTCTGTAGGTCTTTTTGAGGTCTTGGAATCAGTACTTTTCATAGAACTCCAAGCTTTGGGCTTTTGTCAGACCCCTCCACCCCCAAAAAGTGAGTTAAAATCAAGAAACAGAATCAATGTTATCTAAAATAATATAATTCAAATACTGTAGGCTTGGGAACAATCCACTTAGGGGTTTCACTTATGGTTGAAGAACTGGGTATTATTTATAAGCTATTTAATGGAAATCATAAAGGAAAACTTTTTGGAGAAAAAGCATTTAGAGTGTTTCTAACACATATAAATGTTTCCCCTTCTCATTAACATCTAATCTATTATGGTTACCTTCTTCAAGGTTGGGTTTAAGTGTACTTGGTAATTTATAAGAGAACTAGAGGCCTGGTGCACAAAAATTTGTGCACTCGGGAGGAGGGGGGGGTCCCTCAGCCCACTCTGTGCCCTCTCGCATTCTGGTACCCCTTGGTGGATGTCCACCTGCTGACTTAGGCCCGCTCCCCTAGGGAGCGGGCCTAAGCTAGCAGTCAGACATCCCTCTGGAAGCCCAGGAGTATGCGGGAGATGTTCACTTGCCAGCAGGGAGTAGGCCTAAGCTGCAATCAGACATCCTTAGTGCTGCTGAGGAGACAGCAGAGGCTCCCACCACCACCGCTGTACTGGCAGCCATCAGCCTGGCTAGTGGCTGAGCAGAGCTCCCCCTGTGAGAGTACACTGACCATCAGGGGGCATCTCTTGCATTGAACATCTGCCCCCTGGTGGTCAGTGTGTGTCATAGTGACAAATCATTCCCAGTCATTCTGCTCTTAGGGTCTATTTGCATATTACCCTTTTATTATATAGGATGGCTGACACTTTGAGGTTTAAAGTGAGTCTCTGTAAGTTCAGAAAGTCTGTACTCATAAGCATTTCACACCTGTTGGTAGAACACTGCCTTAAACCATGGTTTGGTTCCAGAGGCAACCTATGCCAAAACAAACCACTGTTTTCTGAGGCCTTCTTGGTAAATATCTGCAGGTCATATTTGTTTGCTGCATATGTTTTCAGGTAATGATATGCTTGGCAAATGTCACTCCAACTAGAGCCATGACTTCTAAGCACAATGGCACAGGGAAGACAGCATGTGATGTTTGCTTGTGTTGTACTTAATTTGGTTCCTAACTTAAGACAGCCTCAGAAGTTCTTTTTCTCTGAAAGATTTGTTAATACAAATGAATTATGTTAGTCACATAAAAATAGTAAAATGATATAATAATACTTTTGGCAACTATTATTAACTGCCATATTTCTGTGATAATATTTTAATACTTGTATTTATTAAATTTCTAGAAAGTTTAATATGCATGTGATTATGCAAATAAGTGTAACCTTATTATTACTGAACTATTTCATTAAATTTATCATAAACTGATTCTCAAGTCTCAGTGAAAAATGTTGGAGTTTTAATACCAACAATAAAAAAATAATCATCATCAGCTTAAGTTTCTTATCACTCTAGAGTTTTGAATGATATTAAAGTGATATAATCATTTACACTGTTGATTTTCTTCTCCAACTGAAAAAAAAGTCTTGAGTTTGTGTCTAAAAGCTATTTTCTGCTTTCCATAATATAATTGAGTAGATTGACTATACATTAAGAAAGGTGAATAGAATCTAGAGGCTACATTTAATGAGTGGTTATACGAGTAACCTTTATCCTAATACTGTAGCTATCAGTCAGCCAAAAGCCTAAGAATAGTCTTTCCTGGAGTGGTGAAGTAAACTAAATGCACTCAGGAACTTTCTTAACTTCTAAGCTTGTGAAGGTAGAAGAATCATGTTTGAACTTTTATTTGCATTTACAAATATTTACAAGCCATGCCACCATGCCCCACAGAGGCAGAAAGGAACTTTTTATGAATATTAGATTAATTGTTAAAAAAAAAAATAGGATCAACTTTGAAGTCATTATTCAGTTATAATGGGAGAGTAATTATGGAACTACTATGGAACTACTAGAGGCCAGGTGCACAAATATTAGTGCACTCGTGGGGGGTCCCTCAGCCCGGCCTGTGCCCTCTCGCAGTATGGGAACCCTCGAGGGATGTCCACCTGCTAGCTTAGGACTGCTCCCCAGGTCATTGGACCTAAGCTGGCAGTCAGACATCCCTCTGGAAGCCCGGGGGCCCTCAGGGGATGTCCACTTGCCAGTGGGGAGCAGGCCTAAGCTGCAGTCAGACATCCTTAGCTCTGCTAAGGAGAGGCTCCCACCACCACCACTGTACTGGCAGCCTTCAGCCTGGCTTGTAGCTGAGCAGAGCTCCCCCTGTGGGAGTGCACTGACCACCAGGGGCATCTCCTGCATTGAGCTTCTGCCCCCTGGTGGTCAGTGTGTGTCAGAGTGACCAATTGTTCTGCTGTTAGGGTCAATTTGCATATTACCCTTTTATTACATAGGATTAATTAAACATGCCAGCAATCCAGTTTATTTTATTTGTTAAATTGAGATTACATTGATATGGTTTGTTTTTCTAATCCTTATCTGAAGATATGGTTTTTCTTGATTTTAGAGAGATAAAAAGAGGGGAAAGAGATAAAGAAACATCAATGTGAGAGAGAAACATCAATCGGTTGCCTCCTGTAACATAGATATGATCTCGGACCAGGAATCAAACCCACAACTTTTGGTGTATGGAATGATGCTCCAACCAACTGAGCCACCCAGCCAGGGCTACATAATATAGTTTTCAATGCATGATATTTATTGTCAGGGAATAAATAATCTCTGAGTAAATTTCTCCTGATCATGAAGTTTAACCCTTAACGTGTCAAAACATTTTAATTTAATAAATTTTGTAGAATTCTTGCACTTTACTATTCACAGTATGTGTGTGTGTTATAGAATGCTGTCATAATTTGGCTATGTCTGAATGAAGTCAAACCACCAGCAAATATATTCATTATTAATGACTCCATAATATATGGGTATCTTTGGGGCTCTCAGAATGTTGAGTGTACTTATATTTAGGTTGCTTATCTTTCATAAGTTTTATGTCTACTTTTTGTTGTTGTTTTCTGACTTTCTTTATGAATATCAGTCATCAGCTGATAATCGTCACTCACTCAACCATCAGTATGCCACCTATAATTTGTTGAAAAATCAGGATTGTTAGAATGATTTCTACCTCAGGAGGACTGGACATGGGTCAAGTGAGGTGAGGATCCTTTAACAATGACTTGGGGTTTTAATAGATGGATTTCATGGCATCTGTTTTGATTATTCATTAATCAAACTTTTACTAGACCTTCAGGATCCAAAGGTGGTTCATTCCCATAGGCTGCCGCCCAAAACCAGTGAGAGCCAGGCTGCCCCAAGACAAACAGAGTAGGGAGGGCAGCAAAGAAACCTGCATGTTCTGGATTCAGCTGGGTTTTGAACATGTAGCATGTCTGGGGAAAGAAGTAGACATTAGGGGGCTTCTCTTAAATGTATTCAAAGGCAAATACTCTAAGGTTATCATTGTTTAGAAGTCCCAATGTATACTAAGGAAAGTACTCAATATAAATTAATCAATGTAGTGACTAGAGTCTGACAAACCTGTATTTGAATGACTTTGAGCAATCTTCTATTCCTCTTCATCAACTCTGAAAAAGAGATGGCAATACCCACCTAATAAAATTGCTGTGAGGACTGAATAAAATAATACATGAAAAGGCGAAGCAGAGTACCTGAATCAACTCCAGTGCCCCAGGAATTTAGTTCTCTTTTCCACTTTATCTTGGAACTCTCTTTTTTAATTATTATTATTATTATTACATAAAGTTTTACAAAGATTAGTACATATATCTCTTTTTCCCCCTGCCCTTCCCCCAACCTCCCCTACCCCCCAGTGTTTTGTGTCCATTAGTTATGCTTAAATGCATGCACCAAAGTCCCTTGGCTGATCTGTTACCCCCCCCCCCAATGTTCCTGTCCTTGTTGCTGTAATTTGACAGTCT
>PVJC01039628.1:0-16209 GCA_004026665.1 Murina feae | reverse complement strand
CTAGTATCTAATCTGATAAAAGAGTAATATACAAATTAACCCTCACTTCGTTACACCACAATCCATGTCACAAGCCATGCCCACCAACCAATCAGGAGGAGATATGCAAATTAACTCAACTAAGATGGAGGTAGTCACAGAGCTGGAGTTGCCCTGGGCAATGGAGGAAGCCAGGGCCTTGCGGGCCCTGAGCTCTAATCAAGGCTACAAAGTTTCAATTATAGAAGATAAAGAAACCCCAGATACTTGCCAGGCTGGAACCTTGGGTTTCCAGGGGCAGCCCAGGCTTTGAGCAGGGGGAACCAAGGCAACAAAGTTTCAATTATGGAAGTTAAATAAATCCCAGCCAGGTACCCCAGTAAGGACCCGAACCCTGAAGGGGCTTTGGGCAGCCTGAAAACAGCCATCACCCCTCACCCAGGCTGGCTAGGCACACCAGCAGGTGGACATCCCCTGATGGGTCCCAGACTGTGAGAGGGCACAGGCCAGGCTGAGAGACCCTCTTGAGTGCACAAATTTTTGTGCACCGGGCCCCTAGTCCCCTAGTGTGTGTATGTTTGTGTGTGTATATATATATATATATATATATATATATATATATATATATAGAGAGAGAGAGAGAGAGAGAGAGAGAGAGACTTTTTAGCTTTGATTTTAAAAAATTTTAGTCAAGAAATGGGTACAATTGTACAAAACTCATTAGTTTATAAAAGATCAGTTGGATCCAAATTTTGTTTTGGCAACTATAATAAGGTAAGGTTGCCTGCAGAGATGGCTAACACTTTTTACTCTTTTTGTAGAAGACTCTTAAGATTTATATTTGTCCCGCAAAATAATTTTAAGAAGGCTGTGGTCGAGAGTTTGGGCAAGAGAGCACTTCTTGCAATTGAATTCTAAAAGAGTTCTTTTTCCCTTTCCTTCCTTTTCAGTTGAGTGTGGGCTATATTTGCATTTCAAAGAGTTACATCTTCAAGGAACATAGAAAGAATGCAAGTTTTTTCTTGAGCTTTAGAGTATATTTTACTACTTAAAACTTTCCTTTCTTAAGTACAGGACAAATTGTTCCTAATATCCTGATCTTTTCTAATATGTGTAAGCATTTGAGAGAAGGAATAGGTGAAGTTTGGGGATTGTTAAAATAAGTGAGTTTTGACCCATCTACTCTAATAAAAGAGTAATATTGAAATTTATCATTTCTATGGGATGCCTAAGCCATGCCCACCAGCCAATCAGAGTGGCTGTATGCAAATTAACTCAGCCAAGATGGAGGCCAGCAGTGCAAGTGCAGAGGTGGTTGCAGTGCAGGCGGCAGGGTGAGCGGGATGTGCAGGGCAGATAACAGGCCCGGGTGGGTGGGGTGGGCGGGGCACAATGGGTGAGTGATGGGCCACAGGTTGGGTGGGTACAGGCTGGGCTGAGTGACCCCCCAAGTGCACAATATATTGTTCACTGGGCTCCTAGTATAAATATATATATATATATATATATATATATATATATATATATATATATATATATATATATATAAGCTTGGCTTTACATATATACTAGGGGCCCAGTGCACAAAAATTTGTGCACTCAGGAGGTGCGTCAGCCCAGTCATCACAGTCTGGGATCCCTCTGGGGATATCCACCTGCTGGTGTGCCTGGTCAGCCTGGGTGAGGGGCTGATGGCTGTTTGTAGGCTGGCCAATCACCCCAGTGTGGACTCTCACTTCATTGGGACGTGACCAGTCTGGGTGAGGGGTTGAGGGCCATTTTCAGGCTGCCTACAGTCCCTTCAGGTTTTGGGTTCCTACTGGAGTGCCTGGCCAGCCTGGATGTGGGAGTGAGGGCAGTTTTCAGGCTGCCCACAGCTCCCATTGACCCGATGTCCCAGCAAGGCTGGCTGGAAGCATGTTTCTGGGGTTTATTTATCTTTTATAATTGATACACTGTTTCTTTAAGCCGAGGCCTAGGCAAATAACGAAGCATCCTGTTGGCTTCAGCTCTGTGGCTTCTATAATTTAAAGAATGTTGCCTTAGTAGAGTCTAGGCAGGCAGTTTCCTCCATGGCTGGTGCAATGGAAGCTTCCTGTCTGCTTCAGCTCAGAGGCTTCTATAATTGAAACAATGTTGCAAATATGTTGCCTGAGCCTGGAGGAGCCCAGCCGGCCAGCAGACAGTTTACCCCTGGTGCAACGGAAGCCTCCTGCTTACTCCAGCTCCATGACTGCTGGCCTCCATCTTGGCTGGGTTAATTTGCATACAGAAGCTCCAATTGGCTGGTGAGCATGGCTTAGGCATCCCATAGAAAAGGTCAATTTCAATATTACTCTTTTATTAGATGAGCTAATCACTGCTCATAAAGCCAAGTTCTCAAGATATAAAACAAGATAGACTGCACAACAGACAGAAATGAAACAATGACAAAATAGAAAAAGTGGCAACTGCACATGAAAAAGGAGTTCTGTGGGAAGAGCCTTCCAGGATTATCTGATCACAAATTCCTACCTGGGTATTCATGGTTGGTAATCACACTCCAGGCCTATATCTTCTTTTTTGGAAAGTTTAAGCAATCACTGTTCATTGTTCTTGTGAATCTAGGCTAACACACTTTTGCAATGCCTGGAGTAATAGTCTTCCAGACACCTAGCAGGTGTAACCAGCCTCAAGGGAGCATATAATCTTGTTAACTGTGCTGTACCTTGCTTTCTCCCACATTCATGTAAGCTTCCTTACTTCTCTCCTTAATTCCTAAGCTATAAAAGAAGCTGCAAAACTGTTCTTGATCCCTGGCAATGGTCAGTTTGGCTCAAATAAATTACTATAAAAATTCTCTACAGGTTTGGACATTTCTTATGGTAACATTATCTTTGGGAGGAAAGGATCAATAGAATCAGTCCATGTGGGCTTGATCCCCAGTGGGGGCGTGCAGGAGGCCGTCTATCAATGAGTCTTTCTCAGCATTGATGTTTCTCTCTCTCTCTCCCTTTCCCTTCTTTTCTGAAATCAATAAAAATATATTTTAAAAAAAGATCAATAAAGTCAGTACACATTTACCAATTTTACCAGAATCACTAGTAGTATGCTCAAGGAACTAGTTCCACAAATATTTCTTGTGGCTAATGTAAATTCAAGAAGAGAGAAAAGGATTCTCACTACTTTCATTTGCATTAGACCCTGCAGGTGGAGATCTGGAGGACCAACATGTTCTTACCTTCCAGCAGTACTTATCAGAGGTCCCAGGATTCCCCAGCTGTGACTATGCCACTGTCAGGAGAATTTTCTTTCTTCTATCTTTCTAGGTTCTGGGTCATCTAAGAATTAATTTGACATAAGACATTACCAAGAGCATAGCACTTTTAATTTAGTATGTGTAGAGGTCTCATCTACTAGTATATGGGACCTAAAGATATGACCAAAGCAGGAAACTTTTACACATTTTAGACAAAGAAACCATAAATTCTTGATGAAAGGACTATACAAAGAGTTAGACTGGAATGCTTAATTAGTGAGAAATCTCAGCAGAGTTTGGTTACACAGCCCTCTTTGCCCTGAATTCCCTGTCTCTAATGATAAAGATTTCTCTGTGCCTCCCTATGTGAGCTGGGCATCTCTCATCACAAGAGATTTATTTCCTGCTGATAGGGAAGCAAATGGCAGTCAGGGTGTCATTTTTGAACATGTTTCTTAAGTAACTAACTTTAATTCAAAATAATCATTATGACAAAGTGGCATATTTTGGGGTAGCTGGTCTGAGCCACATCAGTATTTATAAACTCCTGAAGCTTCATTTGGCACTTAACGCTTACTGTTAGAAATAATAGCGATGAATGAACATGTATGTCAAATCAATGTTTGCCTTCAGAGCCTAATTTCTTATCTAAAAAGACAACAGACATTGGGAGCCTGAAGCAGGTTGGGGTACAAATAGTATCATGTGGTTATATGAACATATGTTGAAGTTGAAATACACTGAATTTACTGATAAATTGGCTATGGCATGTGCATTAAGTGTAACCAAACCCTTGATATGCCTTGAGTTTTTCATTATAACACAAAAAGTATTGCATCTTGAAAATGCCTTGAGCCAGGAAGGCCAGTTGGTCAGTCATCATAGTCTTGAGAACAAAAGAGGTGTCAGGTTGATTTAAAAGATTTTGGCCTGAGGAACTAGGAAGAGCATACTAGTTATGAAACAGTATTTTCCAATGTAAAAATAGAAAAATGTTTTCCAATGCAGTTGTATCAAATTAAACTCTCACAAGAAGTGCCTAAGAGAACCTATAGATTTACCATATGTCCTCTAATGGTTTAAATATATAAGACTAATATGCTAAGTGCCAGTAAGGGTAATGATGTCATGTAGCAATGCTCAGCATCCTCTCCCTAGTGACTAGCCTCCTTGCAGTTTCTTCAGCCCAGTAATATGACTCGCGTTATAGCCAGGTGGAAACAGTTTACACTTTAACCAAATGTCTGTGAAGTGTTTTCCATGCCTCATCTTATTTTATCCTCACAGAACTCCTGGAGTAGGTAGATAGGAGACTCAATGGAATCCTATTTTGTTTTCATTAGCCAGAAAATGGAGATTTAGAAAGCTTAGAAAGTTGACCCGACTGAAAAGAAGTAAGAAATGGTGGACCTTGAAAATGACTTCAGGTTTTCTCACTGAGCAGAATATAGTCACACACTGCTGCAGTTAAATATTTCACCCTTTGTTCTCCCTGTGTGATCTATAATAATAATTCTGCTTTGTGTTGATATTTACTGCTGTGTTCCTGACAATTACCTGAAACAGAAGTTGGGGTGCTTCACTGAGCTGGAAAAAGTTTAGCTAAATCAGAAAGCAGGTCTAATTAAGCAAGTTTATTTTATATTTATAGAAGGCTAAGTTGACTTGTGCATGCACGATGCATAGAAAGCTCTCACTGGTGCCAATCACACACGTGCTTTGATCTCTCACTGTTGATCATGAATTTGGTTGACACTTCTATTATAGAGAAAAGGTGAATAACAATATTAAAATATTTCTTCTAATTAATTTCCTTTTAATGTGCATGAATTTGTGCACTCGACTATCCTATCTAATAAAAGAGTAATATGCAAATTAACCATCACACCCTCACTCTGTCACTCCATCAGAAAGATGGCTGCGGACTCAGAGCTGAAGCGAGCAGGAGGGTTGCATTACCCCCAACGATGGAGGAAGCCAAGCTTTCTGCCTGCCCTGGCAGGCCCTGAGCTCCACTCAAGGCTACAAAGTTTTAATTATAGAAGTTAAATAAATCCCAGATAACTGCTTCCACCTTTTGGGCATGGCCAGCATGAAAATGGCCATCAGCCCCTCACCAAGACTGGCCAGAAACCCCAGTGCCTCCTCCCCACCCTGAAGGGGCTGTGGGAAGCCTGCAAGCAGCCATCAGCCCCTCACCCAGGCTGGCCACACCCCCATGGGGTGAGGGTTCCCACTGGGGGGCTTGACCAGCCTGCAAACAACCATCAGTCCCTCAGCCAGGCTGGCCAGGCACCCCATTTGGGACCTCCACCCTGATCTGGGACACCTTTCAGGGCAAACCAGCTGGCCCCCACCCATGCACCAGGCCTCTATCCTATATAATAAAAGGGTAATATGCAAATTGATCCTAACAGCAGAACCACTGGGAATGACTGGTCACTATGACACACACTGACCACCAGGGAGCAGACACTCAATGCAGGAGCTGCCCCCTGATGGTCAGTGTGCTCCCACAGGGGAAGCTCTGCTCAGCCACAAGCCAGGCTGCCAGCTACCAGCTGCCAGCACAGCAGTGGTGGCAGGAGACTCTCCCACCTCCTCAGTTGTGCTAAGGATGTCTGACTGCAGCTTAGACCTGCTCCTCGCTGGCAAGTGGACATCCTCCAAGGGTTCCTGGGCTGCCAGAAGGATGTCTGACTGTCAGCTTAGGCCTGATTCCCTGGGGGGCGGGCCCAAGCCAGCAGGTGGACATCCCCTGAGGGATCCCGGTCTGTGAGAGGACACAGGCCAGGCTGAGGCACGCCCACCCCCTGAGTGCACAAATTTTTGTGCAATAGGCCTATAGTTAGTTAATAATATAATATTGAACATCTCTCTTATATTTTCTGGCCATATGTCATTTGTGCGTGTGTGTGTGTGTGTGTACGTGTTAATTATCTATTGATGCTGTTTACTCATTATTTCAATCAGGTGGATCATTTTTCTTCATCTATTTGCTGGAAATTTTGAGTCTCATGCTTTACCAACTAAGCTAGCCAGGTAGATTTGCTAAAAATTTCAGATATTAGTTTTTTAATTTATCTGGAGTTAAATTTTGTTTATGTTGATCTGGGACCCTTCTTCTCCTCCTCCTCCTCCTCTTTCTTTTGCAAAGTGATAATCATTTTTCTATTTACATTGCTAAATAGTCCTCCATTCACCATGGATGTGATAGGGCACCTTTGGGACACTAAAGTTTCATATGGGAATAGGTCTATTTAATGCATAAATGTGTGTATTCTTAATCAAATACTGCATTACATTAATTCTTATAATTTTATAATTATATTTTTAATGTAGGAAAGCATGTTCCCTGGGTTATTTTTTCTTATAAACTATATTATAATTTTAGACTATTTGCCTATATTTACTTATTTTAAAATCAGCTTTGAAATTTCTCAAGAAATAATCTATTGATTTTGAATGCAATTACATTAAGCAAAAAAGTAAAATAATGGAAAAAAGGTATCTTCATGATATTAAGTGTTATAATCAAAGAACATGGTATAGCTTTCTTTTACTTAGAATTATTTAATGCATTTCAACAAATTCTTACAATTTCCTACATAGAATATCAAATAATTTAGAATTGCCATTTATTACTGGTACTTCACAGTTTTATGCCACTGTAAAAGGTATATTTATGAAGTCACATTTTTGTTTGCTCACTTGTTAATAAAAGTTATTTTTATGTTGGTTTTATATTCATCAGTTTTACAGATATTGTTTTCAATATTTCAATATTAAGCACAATGTTACCTATGGCTCTATAGTTGTTCTTTTTTTTGTTTAATATGTTTTTTTTGAATTTTTTTTAGAGGAGGAGGAAGGGACAAGGAGAGAGCGATAGAAACATTGATGAGAATATGGAATGGCTGCCTCCTTCAGGCTTCCTGCTGGGGATGGAGCCTGCATCCAGGCACGTACGTTGCCCTGACCTGGAATTAAACCAGTGGTCTTCTGGTGCCTGGGACAGCTTTCGATCCACGGAGCCCATACTCACTGGGCTATAGTTGTTCCTTTTCTTTTTAAAGCTACTGTTAACACATTAGCAAGGTCCCTGTTCCCTTGGTTAAAACTTAAAAAAAAAAGGAATGAAAGTTGTGGTTTTATGTATTTTTTCTGCAGCTGCTTATTTACAAACGTTATTGAAAACATACTATGTGCCAGGCACACTTCTAAATACAGACACATCGTTTAATAAAAATAAATGCACAGTCCCTGGCCCTCTTTCATTGAAAAGATTATAGAATGCTAGAGGCCTGATGAACGAAATTCGTGCAAGAGTGGGTCTTCCTTCCCCTGGCTGCAGCGCTGGCTTCCCCCTGGCACCCGGGACCCAGGCTTCCCTTGCAGCCCAGCTTCATCTGGAAGGTCATCTGGAAGGATGTCCAGTCTAATTAGCATATTACACTTTTATTATTATAGATAACTTCTGGATTATTTAACCCAATCCTATTAATTTAGTTAAATTTATTGATTTTCTAATATAAAAGATTCTTGAATTCCTGGGATAAAATGCCACTGAACCAACATGTATTATAATTTTTAAAGCATTGCTAAATTTATTTGTGAACTTTTAAAAGAATAATTACCTGCAAATCTGTGAATGAAGCTGGTCTCTAATTGTTGAGAAAATGTGTTCTTTTACATTTTGCAGAAGCTTCCTTCATATTTGAAGATTTCTATGAATATATGTGAGAACTATATTTCTAAATCTGATAGTCTTTTTCTGAAATTATTTTTATTATGAATTTAATTTCATTAATGGTTTAAAGCAAAGCTGATAACAGTAAGTACGCTATATTACCAGTTTATCTTTCTATAATCCCAAGGTTCTTTCTGATTTATTGATATCTTTGTAATATTGGTTGTTAAATATTTCAATAATCACTATTTAAATATTCTATTATTTCCTAAGAGTGTTTTAATTTCATTTGTTTACTGGAAAATAGTCATTTATAATATATCTAATGTGAAAATATTGTGATATATATAATAAAAGAGTAATATGCAAATTGACCATTACCCGAGACACCTAAGCCACACCCACCAGCCAAGCCACGCCTCCCAGCCAACCAGAGAGGCTGTATGAAAATTAGCCCAGCCAAGATGGAGGCCGGCAGCCATGGAGCTAGAGCAAACCAAAGGCTTCTGTTGCAACTGCCTGCCTAGGCTGGCTGAGCCTCTGCTCACGGCCACGCCCACTATCCAATCAGAGTGGCTGTATGCAGATTAACCCAGCCAAGATGGAGGCTGGCAGGGTGGCTCTGCACTGGGAGCCTCTGTGGACAGCACAGCTGTGCCAGGTGTGTCAGCTCAGTGGGGGGGGTCCAGCCTGGGGCCTCCTCAGGGCATCCAGGAGCGCCCATCCCGGGTCCACTGCCTGGCTCCGCCCCCCGGGGGCCTCCACCAGGTGTGCGGGAGAGCAGGTCCTCCATGAGGCTTGCAGGAGCAGCCATCCGGGGTCTGCCGTCTGGCTCCGCCCCCTGGAGGCCTCCTCGGGGCGTCCAGGAGCACCTGTCCTGGGTCTGCTGCCTGGCTCTGCCCCAGGGACCTCCACAGGGCGTGTGGGAGCATCTGCTGCACAGTGCAGAGAATCCGAAGCCAGTTCACTGCCCAGTTCCACCCCGGGTGTGTTTGCTCAGCAGCAGGGCCCCACCGAGGGATCCTGTACCAGCGTCCACCCCTGGCTCACTCAACTCTGCACCAGGTGTGTTCCCTCAACAGTGGGGGGCCCACCAGGTGTGTGCAATCGTGGGCCCTCCGGTGGGAAACATCCAGGCCTGCACTCACCAGCCCTCCCACTCCCCAGTGCACAAACCCTGAAGGGGCTGTGGGCAGCCTGAAAATGGCCCTCAGCCCCTCACCCAGGCTGGGCAGGCATGCCAGCAGGTGGACATCTTCCCCAAGGTGCCCCAGACTGCAAGAGGGCACAGGCCAGGCTGAGGAACCCCCACCCTCTGAGTGCACAATTTTTGTGCACCAGGCCCCTAGTATATATATAATGAAACAATATCGGGCAATTAAGTGGGGGCTGACAAATTGGAAATTTATTGTCAACCAGGTCAACAGGCTAAATTTTCAGGGAAGAGTTGATTTGCAATGTTGAGTCTGAAATCTACAAACTGGAAATACAGCTTCTATATTACATTCTTGAGGCAGAATTGCATCTTTTGAAATTTTTATTCTTAAGGCTTTTTACTCTTTAGATGAGGTTCATTCCACCATCATGGAGGGCAATTTTCTTCAATGAAAGCCCATTTGTTTCAATTTAATCACATCTAAAAAGTATCTTCATAGGGAGATCTAAAATGGTGTTTGATCAGACAACTGGGAACAATAGCTCAGCCAAGTTTACATAAAATTTAGCCATCATAGCATTTGAACATAAGAGGTTTTATAAGTTAGTTGGGAGATGAGGGCAGGACATGCAAATCCATGGATGCAGAGTAAAGTATGGGACTTGATCAGATTTCCCTGAGTGAATATACAAATGGGAAAAAGAAGTGCCCCAGAGCAAGCCAGCAACATATTGCAGCATCTGTTTTACATGATCACAGGCACAACTTAAGATTTAGATTTGTGAGTAGGGATGATTATATTAACAGGTTATAGTGAGAGACTGAGAACATGGATATGATGGATATGCCCATAGACATAATGGATATATATTCATTTTGCCTGTAGTTCCTCAGTTGGTATTGAATTGGTGCACTGTTTTCCTTCCAAAACAAAATTATGGTTTTAGGATTACATTTATTCCAGTATAATAGCTTAGTCTCCTGTTCATTCAACTGTGATTTCTTTAATTTATTATGAGTAGTTCAAAGTCATTTTTTTTCTATCCTATATAGTGAAACCCTAATATGCAAATCAACCAAATGGTGGAATGACTGATGGAATGACCAGTCACTATGACACACACTGACCACCAGGGGGCAGATGCTTAATGCATGACCTGCCACCTGTCAGGGCCAGAGAGAAGGTGGCACCAGGTTGCCAGTCAAGGCAGGTGCCAGTGTGGTCCTCCCGATTGCCCACTGGTCACCCCAAAGATGGCCCTGATAGCTGGCCAGGCCTAGGGACCCTACCCTATATATTGGGAATAGTTTTTTAGATTTAAAAATTAAAACCTGGCAAGGCTACTCTAACACTGAAAAAATAGGATGATGCAGCAATGATATTCATGGACTTTGGCTTGCACTGGGCCTCTAGTCTATCATATATTTTTTTAATCAATATGGTCATTTATATTTTACTGCTATAGTTGTCATTATGTTATGTATATAATTTTTTGTAAGATGCTTTAGTCAGTTCTTATTTGTCATTATTGTAATTAAAATTAAATATTCTTTTAATGTAGATTTTATATAATTTATAGTAAAATAACAGTTTGGAAGTCTAGCCACCTCCTGCTGTTAGAGAAAATTATTCTGGAGCATTGAAGTCACACACAAAAAAAATCCTTCAATCATTCAAGCACAATAAATGCATTGAGACAGTTTTACACTTGTTTATTTGTTCTGGAAGTCATCCAAATTAACTTGTAATTCTAAATAACCACAGATGCCAATGCAAAGTAATTTGAAGTGACAACATATCAGTTTAAAGTGCAACCATAGCACTAGGTGTTACAATTTCTGTATATCAGGTTCAATCAGGGCATTTCATTATGAGAACTACTGATTTGCAGCATGAACAGAAACATTTACAAAACAAATTATTCCACCTAATAAACTAATAGGGATAATAATTTTTTTGTTCAGAGATAAGGCAAATGACCTTTTGTTTAATTGCTTTATCATCAACTATCTGCTAATTATATCAACTAGCTTTCCCATATATATTCATTTTTTAAGAAAAAGATATTAAAATAAATATTATTTCTTCAAAATTATCATGAATAAACGACTGCTTTTTATCAGAAATCCTTAATAATTTTAAATTTTCTTTTTTATACATTTTAACTAGAAATTTGTAGAGGTAGAAATAATATGTTTTTAACACAGTGCTCCAACCAAAAGATGTATAAAAGAAGTTTTCTCAATCAATGGTTATTTAGAAGCATAAATTTTAATGAAGGAGAAACTTGATTCAGAGATATTAAAGGTGTGTAAACATTATAACTTTTTGGTTTGTAATTAAAGAGTATTCAACTAAAGGAATATGTAAAGGCATTTTTACTTTTTTTCCCCCAACCTGAATTTAAAAGAAGCAACAAAATTGTTTAAAATATATATTTACTATTATGGTATGAAAAGCTTACCATTCTTAACTTTTTAAAAAAATATATATTTTACTGATTTTTTACAGAGAGGAAGGGAGAGGGATAGAGAGAAACATAGATGAGAGAGAAACATCGATCAGCTGCCTCCTGCACACCCCCTACTGGGGATGTGCCCACAGCCAAGGTATGTGCCCTTGACCAGAATCAAACCTGGGACCCTTCAGTCTGCAGGCCTATACTCCATCCATTGAGCCAAACCGGTTAGGGCAAAGCTTACCATTCTTTAATCAATTTTTTCTTTGAAATTTTAACCCCCCAAAAATCTTCATTTGTTATCATTTTAGATTAATTGTTATTTAATTACACCAGAATTATATAAAAATAATAATGTAACTAACGTTTGAATTTTTAAAAATCCATCTGTTTTTAAAGTACATAATAAAATATGTTATTTTATTACAAATCCGTATTTGCCCACCTTAGGATGAAAAAATGTATAAAAACAGATAAAAAATTACTTATGTAAATTTATTTACACAATTATTTGACTTAAAATAATCATATGAAAGCATATTCATTAATAGATATAAGCCATGTATTTTTTTAGATACTATAGATAATTTAAATGAAAATGTTGTTTATCAGAAAAAGAAGGCGATATCATCCTTACAAAATGAAAGCAGCCACACACGTTTTCTGAGGATGAAACAAAACTGTTATATTTATTTAGCTACGCCATAAAAACATCATAGCTTGACCTTGTAATATAACTTACAATAAACACTTTACAAAGGTATATAGTTCATGTATACTTTGACTACAAATAATAGTGCAACAATATAATTGCATCTGATTACAAGTTAAAAATCGTGTAAACATAAATTTTTATTTTTAGTATTAATTTTCTCAAAAATTATGATGTAATTTTTGACATATTTATTTATTTTTTATTAATAAACAAAGTTTACATGAGCTACCAATTTCTTCACAAACTAGTCTTAAATTGAACAAACCACTACTAAATGTACTTTAAAAATAATGTTGAATGTATAACATTATCATTAAAAATAATATCTTAATTAATAAAAGTGTAATATTGAAATTAACCGTTTCTCTGGGACGGGGTAAGCCATGCCCACCAGCCAATCAGAGTGGCTGTATGCAAATTAGCCTCGCCAAGACGGCGGAGGTCTCAACCCCGGGAGAAGCAGGGTGCAGCACTGGGGTCCTGCAAGGCAGATGGAAGACCTTTGCCTTGGGGGAGCCAGGAGGGGAGGAACAACCTGGCCGGAGACACAACCTGGGGGGGAGGATCCAGCCAGCCTGTGGCTGCTGGTAGGAGGAGCAGGTCTGGTCAGTGATGGTGGCAGGGCAGCTGGGGCCTGGGGGAGCGAGCCAGCCCAGGCCCCCTGGCTGTCCTGCGGCCTGGAAGTAGATCCATGATCGCTGGGGCACGGGCACTCACAGAGGAGTAGCCTCCGTGTGTGCCCATGCCGCCCCCCTCCCCCGTGATGAATTTCAGGTGGCAGGGCAGCCTCGGGGGCGGAGGGACCGAGTCAGCTCCGCTCCCGAGGCTGAGACCTGGAAATCAGTGCAAACGGGGCACACAGCACCACGCCTCTGTGCATGCTGTGCCCCCGGATGGATTCCAGGTGGCTGGGCAGCCTTGGGGCAGAGAGACTGAGCCAGCACCGTCCCCGCGGCTGAGGCCTGGAAATCGGTGCAATCGGGGTACACAGCACACACGGAGGTGTGCCCTCCGTGTGTGCTGTGTGCCCCAATGGATTTCAGGGTCCCAAACTGTGAGAGGGTACAGGCCAGGATGAGGGACCCCCCCACCCCCACCGAGTGCACAAATTTTGTGCACCGGGCCCCTAGTATGCTTATAAATATCTGTGTGTCTGCCTATGGCATGTAATTGTATATTGAGTATTTTGCTAT
Source organism: Murina feae (assembly GCA_004026665.1). Taxonomy (NCBI): domain Eukaryota; kingdom Metazoa; phylum Chordata; class Mammalia; order Chiroptera; family Vespertilionidae; genus Murina; species Murina feae. Next base: position 2,779 of record PVJC01039628.1, on the reverse strand, counting down.
AATTTTTTTTCCTTCTGGGACTTTTAATGAAATGTTTCTATTTGACAAGAAAATAATTACCTGAAATCCTTTTTAAATTAAACTTAATTAATTTTACATTAAAAAACTAACTTGCAGAGTAGTTCAAAGAAAATTGAGCAAATAATATTTAGATTGTACTCATATGCCTCCTGTATCCTCCATGCAGTTTCTCCTATTATTAATATGTTGCATTAGTGTGGTTCTTTTGTGTTATTTGATGAATCAATATTGATATGGCATTATTAATTATTAACTAAAGTCTGTAGTTTATATTAAGTTTCACTCTGTGTTATGAAGTTATGTTTTGACAAATGTATGATGACACATTTTCTTTAAAAAAATATATATATATATATATTATTGATTTTTTGCAGAGAGGAAGGGAGAGGGATAGAGAGTTAGAAACATCAATGAAAGAGAAACATCCATCAGCTGCCTCCTGCACACCCCCTACTGGGAATGTGCCCACAACCAAGGTACATGCCCTTGACTGGAATCGGACCTGGGACCCTTGAGTCCACAGGCTGATGCTCTACCCACTGAGCCAAACCGGTTAGGACATCACATTTTCATCATAACAACATTATACTTGGACGTTTTACTTCTCAAAAAATTTTCTGTGCCTTTTCACCTACCCTCCACCTATATATACCTTTTTCCTCCAACCCATGACAACCACTGACCTTTTTACTATTAAGAGTCCTGCCTTTTCCAGAATTCTGTATAATTAGAATTAGACCATCTGTAACTTTTCCAGACTGGCTCCTTTCACTTAGGACTATGCACTTAAATGTTCTTTCATGTCTTTTCATAACTAGATAGACAATTTATTTTTACTTATATATATAAATGTTTTATCATCTTGGTGTGTCAAAGTATGTTTGTACATTCATCCATTGAAGAAAATCTCGATTGTTTCCATTCTTTTAGAAAGCTGCTGTAAACACTTGTATGCAGGTTTTATGTGGGAATAGTTTTCAATTAATTTAGGTAAATATCTGAATGTGTGGTTGCTGGATTATGTGGTTAGACTATGTTAAACTTTGTAATGACCTGCCAATCTCTTCTAAAGCGCATACACCACTGTGAATTTTCAAGAACAGTGAATCAAAGTGGCTGCCCAGTCAGTGTTGCTCAGTGGTTGAGCATCCACCTATGCAACTGGAGGTCACCAGTCCCATTAGCAGACAGGACACAAGAGGAGTGCTGGAGGCAGCTGATGGATATTGTTTCTCTCTCCTCAATGTTTCTATTTCTTCCTCTCCTTTCTTATTTATCTAAAAATCAATAAAACCATATTTTATCCCTAGCTGAAGGGTCCCGAGTTCAATTCTAGTCAAGGCCACATGTCCGGGTTTCAGGTTCAATCCCCAGTAGGAGGTATGCAGAAGGCAGCCGATCAATGATTCTCTCTCATCATTGATGTTTCTCTCTCTCTCTCTCCCTCTCCCTTACTTTCTAAAATCAATAAAAATACGTATTTTAAAAAATGTTTAAAAACAAAATAAAACATATTTTACAAAATAGTTTGGGCTCAGAGAGGAAGATGGCTGCCGATGGGAAGGCAGACTGCAAGATAGTGTGTAAGTGAGAGATGAAAGAAAAGTGGGTGGTCGCATGGGGAGTGTGTATTTGTGGGTGAGGAACAGCTATACTCCAAGGCACTGTGGGGGATTGCCTTATGGGTTCCCCTGACAGGGCAGCCTCCACTGCTGCTGAAATCTTTCCCAGAGCAACCAGCTCTGAAGTAGAGACCGCACCATCTTGAAGGGGAGAGTGGCTGTTATGGGAAGCTTATACATCCCAGGAATCTACAACAACACCACCCAGGGAACAGCTGCGAACCCAGGAACACCAGATCTCACATGTGTGAATATGCGGATTTGGAGGAGCTCTCCACCTTCTCACTGAAAAGTCAGATTTCACCTAGGAAAAGGTGAGGTCTGTGATCCAGGCTGGAGAGAGAAACATGCACAATGGGAGTTAGAGGTTCCAGGGAAGTCAGCGCCTCACAAAATCTGAGGCCATTGTGGCAAGCATGACCCGCGAATGTGGAAGGGGATCCACAGGGCTGTTAGCAGAAGGGAACTCTAAAAAGCAACCCATAGCTGGGCTGAGCACAAAAAGGCAGCCTGAAATTTTAGCAGTGTGCTGGCTGCTTAGTGCCAGGGGAAAAAAAGACACACACAGAGATGTTCACAGAATTGCGCGCAGGGCCAGAGGATAAAAGTCTTGAGTTGGCGCACTTACTCTGGCTTTTTTTTTCTCTTTAAATCCTTGCTTTTGATTACTAAGCCTAGTACATAGGATCACCCAATTGGGGACACCCTCAGGGACTGCAGGGGAAAGTTGTTTTTGTGGAACCTGGGGATCAGAGTGGGGAGTAACGATCAGAGAACCAGCTCTGGGGCAGTCCGTTCTCCCAAACCAGTATTAAGTGCGACAGAAAGAACAAAAGCTAAATACTGGCTAGAGCTGACTTATAGCCCCAGAGGTCACTCTAGAAACACTGCCACCCAGGGGTTGAATCACAAATTGACACTTGGGTAAACACAAATAAAGGAATATAAGATAAGGTAACCAGATTTTAACATTGGTAAAGCAGGACACCATTGACTGGGGGGGTGGGGGTGGGGGTAGGGGGAGTAAGGGGGGTGGTGGTGTGCTTTTTAAAAAATTATTATTATTTAAAATATTACAATGAATAGTACATTTGTCTCTTTCCAAAAATCAGGACTTTTTTAAAACGCCGCGGGAC
>PVJC01039627.1:0-16167 GCA_004026665.1 Murina feae | reverse complement strand
CCCCCCCCCCAACTGTCCTCCCCTGCAGGCCTGGGTCCCCCCCCAACTGCCCTCCCTTGCTGGCCATCTTGTGGCAGCCATCTTTGACCACATGGGGGAAGCCATCTTGTGATGGTCAATTGGCATATTACTCTTTTATTAGATAGGATATAAAGAATACCAATACAAATTCACAAAACACTTGAATGGAAATCCATTTCCACATAACCTCACATAGTTGCCACATCAGTAGTAATTTCAATATAATTCATGTTAATTGAGGGTTTTTCTGCCAATTCACTCCCTTCCCATACTTAAAAGATGGGACACTTTGGGACAGGATGACTGGAAATTAGGGGGAAATTATTATTACAGAGAGCTTTAAATTACAGAAGTTAATTTAATTATTTAAATCAATTCAGTACATTATGAAGAGTCATTGAAAATAATGTGGAACAGAAGACAAACAATCTCAGAGCTTCATTTAGAAAAAGATTTTGGTGTTGTGTCCATTATAAGTGGAAGTGAGGCGATGATTTCGAAGGCTACTGAATTGTTCCATACAACCTAAACTAAAGCGAGGGACAGATGCAAGGAACAGCAGCTATAGAAGCTCAGCAACTGCTTTATCTCTTTCCACTGCCCTGCTGAGGCCCCAGAGGGACCCCCTCCATGGCTCTCACATCCCCCACACCCACACAAAGGCAGAGGAGGAAGCCACACAAACAGCTGGCAATGGTCCTCACTCTTCTCAAGTAAGAGCTGCACCTGCAGCCCTTAGGTGGAGTTCTACGCAATGTAGTTTCAGTGACAGCAGCTCTAGGCAAGAGTAAGCATTCTAACTATTTCTTAATGAAAGTACTAGCTGTAAAGTCTAGATTTTAGAATTCTAAATTTGAAGCCTAATATTAAGGCTCTCATCTAAAAAAAAAACCTTTTAGTTGGTACCATAGTGATGGATGTTAGTGCATAGTGATGTAGAGGTAAGTGTGCTGTATTTGTTTATGGGTGTTGTTTCTTTTATTTTCTATTTAATCTACACCCAAGGATGTGTTTTCATTGATTTTAGAGAAGGAGGAAGGGAGAGAGAGAAACATTGATGTGAGAGAGAAATATGGGTCAGTCACCTCCCATGTGTGCTTGACTTGGGATCGAACCTGCAATCTAGGCATGCACCCTGACCAGAAATCAAACCCACAATCTTTTGGTGCTTGGGCTGATGCTCCAACCAACCGAGCCACCCGGCCAGGACTGGGTGCTATTTCTCTGCAGCGGTGGGAGTGTGCACGTGCACGCTGCATCACTGGTTTTACCGAGGGTTAAAACTCAATCTGTTTCTTTCCATTTCCCATACCATCTCTTAATTAAAAGTTCTTACACAACATTTAAAATAATTTTCAGATTTTATGTTATTACCATTATTAAATAAGCTTATTATGACCTTTTGTCATCCTTTGTAGTTCTCAGTTGCAATAAATAAATCTCCATTACAATGATCTTTTCTCCTTGCTGCCTAAATCTTGGTTTATTCAATAGATGCTGGCAACATCAAAGTGTTACTAATAGATCGTAAGACAATTTTAACGCCTTCATGGGCTAATTACTAAAATGGCCTTTATTTAATTCTCCAAGGACTCATCTCCAAGAACATTATAACCCAATAACAGCATGAACAGCAAAGTCCATGTTAAGTCTTCATTGTGACAGACTAGCAAATAGTGGCCCCTTGGCTGATCCTACTAAATCTGAATCAAATTAATACTTATCCAGTTCAATTACCATCACCTTTGCAGAAAAGCTGATTTCTTCCTACAAAACTTAAAAGTGTCACTGATTTTTTTCAGTCCAAAGAAAATAATTTTATTACATTGGCTATGAATAAATTCTTTAAGAACCCTGGCTTTCTGGGAAAAAAATTGGCTTATTTAATAGTTCCTACATAATTAAAGACAGCCTGATATATGATGAGTGTTTATATTAGAATAGAAAACCTTGTTATGATAACTAATCTATATAATAAAAGCCCAGCGACTGTTACGGCAGAATGACTGGTCACTATGATACGCACTGACCACCAGGGAGCAGACGCTTAATGCAGGAGCTGCTCCCTGGTTGTCAGTGTGCTCCCACAGGGGGAGCGCTGCTCCACCAGAAGCTGGGCTCATGGCTGGCAAGCGCAGAGGTGGTGACACTAGCCTCTCTTGGCCTCTGAGATAGTGCAAAGGAGCAACAAGCCAGCGATAAGGAGCAGGTAGTGAGCAGGCAGGCCGTAAGGTGTGAGGGCTCCCAGACTGAGAGGGATATCTGCCGATGGCTCCCGGACCCACCCCTCTTCGCCCCAGCCCCCAGTGCATGAATTTCATGCACCAAGCCTCTAGTTATTAATAATGACTTCTGATTCTTCAAATACAATCACAAGTAGAAGAACTTCTAAATGAAAAGATGGAATCAATGAACTAAATTCAACTAACACAGAATGACTCCTACCCTTCAGAAATGGGCTGTACTCCCACGAACCAAGGATTCCTGAAGCAGGAACCCTGGCTTCACCTGTATGGCCACAAATATTTTGATTCAAGAAAACATTAACTGATTTTCCACACCAGGAAGAAAAAAAACTTTCATCCTTCTGGCCATCTCCAACCACCATAACAACTTTAAAATGAGGAAAACGGAAGACAAACCCACTCACTTAAGAGCAGAGTTTGTGAAAAGGTGGTATCTAATTTTGAGTTTGATGTGTATCAAAAGCCACATTTCTCCGGACTAGTGAAGCAAACAATAGCCCCCTTCATCTACTATTACTTTGAAAACATAATGATTTGATGCTTACTTTTTAATATTTAAAACTTGAAACAAAAGTCCAATGTTGCTTGATTTTTAAACTGCTTTTACTTGGCTGGCAATTTTCATGGCACGTGACCCTTACAGTGTGCAAATGGTTTCTCCCGCTTGTGCCTTATATGCATCATACATGTTCCGGGTAGAGTTTGTCCTTGCACACCAAGCCCTCACCCATGTATTGGCATAACTAAATGGATTACTTCGCTGTTGGATTGTAAACAGACATGCCTATTTTGAGTTTGACTAGCCAGGAGTGCTGGGAAATTCTCAAGACTTCCTCGTCAGGTCCGCTGGGCGTGCAGTGCAAAGGTGAGGCTCTTCGAGGTATCAAGGCATCCTTGAACAAAGTCAACATAAAGGACACAGCTAAACACTCTATTTATTCTCACCTCGGGGAGGGATTGCCTTTCGTGTGATTTTTAATGTGTTTGCTGCATTGTTTGAGAGATTTAAATTCTGCTCTAGAAGTCAGGAACCAAGGAAATGGATAAAACTTCTAAGAAATGTCAGAGACTAAGTCAGTCAGCAAAGTATGGGTGGGGCGAAAGTAGGTTTACAGTTGTTCCTATGGAAAATAATACAATAATCAATAAACATAATAAAAGAATAAACTGTGTTTCACGTACTCACAACTGTAAACCTACTTTTGCCCCACCTTGTATATTAAAGATGAATTGAATGAGCAGAATAGATGGTGTTTAATACAGATAAAAACAAGGAACAAAGGAGAGTTTAATTTTTATATAGAAAGGGACGGGAAGACTAAGCAGACCTGAAATATTTATAAAGTGTAGCTCACGCCGCCTCGAATTGACAGTTACGGTGTCTGGGGTGCAGCCACCAATGCAGCTCCCAGGGGTGCTCTGCTTACAGGATGCAGGTAAGAGCTGAAGCTGTGCCCTGACCGGGGAGCTCACTTTTGGGTTTGATCCCCAATCAGAGCAGATACAGGAGGTAACCAATCCATGCTTCTCTCTCACATCGCTGTTTCTCTCTCTTCCTTCCTCTCTCTATAAAATCAATTTTAAAAAGATATCCTCCAGTGAGAATTAAACGTTTTTTAAAGCTATAGCTGTGCATCAAGCTACAGCTGTGGCCACATGCCAGCCAGCACCCTTGCTCTTGCGTCTCTGACAGAAAAGTGTGCCCTGGCGTCACCCACCTTTCACCCGCTGAGCGCCCTTGTTCCACTTCCTGCATCAGCTCCTTCTGCTGCCATAACGAGTTGCCACACACTTAGTGGCTTTAAACCACACAGACCTCTACCCTACAGGCTGCGATTAGAAGTCTCACATGCACTCACTGGGCAAATATCAAGGTGTGAGCTGGGCTGCGTTCCTCCCTGGAGCTCCGGAGGAGAGTCCATGTCCTTGCCTTGTCTAGCTCCCAGAAACCGCTGGCATTTCTGAGCAAGAGGCCCCATCCTTCATCTTCACAGTCAGCAACAAACATCCCTTCCCTCTGACCTTACATCCATCCTCACACCTCTCTCTGACTGCAACCAGGAAATGTTTTCCAATGTTTCAGTACATATTTGATTAGATGAGGTTTATCTAGGTCAAACATGTCAAACTCGAGGCCCAAAGGAAGCAGGGGGCACATGCCTCGTTTATTTAAAAGAGGCATGAGGCATGCGGCCTCAAGTTTGACATGCTTGAGGTAATCCAGAAGAATCTCCCCCACTTTTGACACAATCACGTGCACAAAATCCCTTTTACCATGTAAGGCAACATACAGTAAGCCCTCAATTTTGCAGACCTCCATTTAATGGACTTCGGATTTTAACGAACAAAATTTCTGATCTGAATGTCATATTTGAAAAATTAACACCCTGTTCATTTTTAAATGATTTTAACCAAGATTTGCTTGTAATTAAATTAACAGGGTTTGTGTTTTTTTTGCTATTAATTCACTGTTATTTTTAACAAAATTTAGTGAATAAGTCAGATGCTGCATGTTTTAGAAATTATTGCATACTGCATGCGATAGAGATTTTTCTGTGCTCCTCCCCACTGGGTCACCAGCACCCAACACTCACCATTTTATGCATTTTAGATAAAATCTGAATGACTAAATGTGTGGAGAGATGAATGAGACAGGTGAGTTAGATTACGTATTCTGATAACTTTCTAGAAATCATTCTACTGAGATATGAGATCTATACAAACTAAAAATTATCAAGTTTCTTACAATACGTATTCATGGTTCCCAAATTCTGTGCCAAAGCACACCAGGGAACCTCAATTAACATATGGAGGTGCTGCTAGGTATCTTCCTTTTAAAATAGTTTTATTTTTTTTTAATTTTCCCTTTTTATTGAATATATTGGGGTGACACGGTTAACAGAATTACACAGGTTTCGGGTGCACAATTCACAATACATCTTCTGTGCACGGTATTGTGTTCTCCACCCCTGGGTGTCAAACATTTGAGGAAATCATAGCAGTATTTGGCATGAGAACTGCCAGACCCAGGTAGCTCACAGTTTCAATGTTAGAGCACACTATCTTTTGAGGATGTCATATCTGTTTGAAGCTGTTTTTTTCTGCAGTTGCTGAGAGAAAAAGCAAGTACCATGCACAAATCAGTATGGAGCAGAAAAAGAAGTTGGCAAATTCAACCTGATTCCAAGATTTGAGAAACTGTACAGTGCCCAACAGGTCAGCAATTCCAGTAATTAACATGTAAACTATCTAGTAACCACATTAAAAAATGTACAAAGAAGCAGGGGACATTAATTTTAATGACTTTTTCTTATTTAGCACAGTATGTCTGAAATATTACCATTCTCATATGTAATCAATATAAACACATTAAGGAAATATTTACATTCTTTTCTGCATCCTACACCTTCCATTCAGTCCAGCCACCAACAGCCATAAAATACTCACACAGGAGTCCTGTCCCACCACAAAATTCTTAACTACTGTTTATTTGTTTTTAGTTTAAAGAAGAAAAACGTAGCCAGATCGTATGGCAAATAACCAATAACTGAGCATGACTTAAAGGGAAAGCTAAGAAGATAAAATATTGTTAGCATTTATCACAAAATAATAGTCTGTTAGCTTCACATTCACTCATCTGATGTAATGACATTCTTTTTAATGAGATAAGTTGATTGAAGCAGTTACACAGCACCTGGCATGAAGTAAATTCTGGCGAGGTATTAGCATTATTCATGCCAGCGAGAGCATATCAGGCTATCGCTATCCAGGAGCGTGACTAAGAAGTGAAAGCACAAGAGTACAAAGTCCCCATCAATTACTCTGTAGACTCTTCCTGGAAACATCGGCCAAATAATTAATTACATCAGAGTATGTTTGTAAATTCAATACAGAAGGTGAGTGGTAAATTTAGCATCTTTTAAGGCTTTTTTTTCTTTTTAAATATACTTTTATTGATTTCAGAGAGCAAGGGAGAGGGAGAGAGAAACAGATACATTAATGATGAGAAAGAACCATTGATCGGCCACCTCCTGCACACACTGGGATAGAGCCCACAACCTGAGTATGTGCCCTGACCAGGAATTGAACTATGACCCTTGATTCATAGGTTGAGGCTCAACCACTGAGCCACGCTGGCTGGGCAAACTTAAGCATTTATTATGCATTTAAAAAGCTTTCAGCTTTCTGAGCCTTATCACGTAATTCAGTTCTGAGTGTCTCAAATACAAGTCTAAATTATAACTTTACTGTTTCGGTCAAGACTCATCAGAGTTTCAAGCAGGAATTCGTAGGAGTTTGTTATTTTTCGAAGCGCTCTCATTTTGTTCAGCTGGAGGGAAGAACGTCGGTGCTCATGTTTCATCCCTACGTTCTCTATTAGGAAACCCCTGTCATTACCCGTCCCCCGGTGCTTCCCACTTGGACAGGATTGTGGCAGATGTGACGTCCTCCTCTGGTTAAGGCAGCACAAGCCTTCCCTTCCAGCATGAATTCATGTTAACCTCTGGAAGGATGTGTTCAACCCCCCCAAGACCCTGCTCGGTTCTGACAAACTCATTGGACAGAGAACAGTAAATCACTGGACTCCCCACAGGGAGGGAAACTCCCCGAGGTCTCCAGGCCAAGCCAGAGTGCAACCAGTAAACATGCGTTTCTCACAGACACGCAAGTAGAACATCTGCTTGTGTCCTCCACGCCTGTTAGGATGTTGACTCTGCTAATTGCAGGCATAACCCATCAGTCACTGATGATCAGTGTTTTTGTTTTCACTCCCACCACAGGAATTCAATAACAGAGTTCTAACCGGGCCAGCTACCTCGCTGCCGGTCAATTAGCAACGTGTCTTACAGAGAACAGGAGAAATGCTTTGTCAGAAACCAATGCGGAGTGGAGAAAGACAGCCAGGAGAAAAAACTGTGAATGTCCCAGCACGGACCACTGTGCTTCACCAGGGTGATAGTTTTAAATGGTTCTGAAGTTTTAGGACGGTGGGACCCATTTTTGAGTGCTGGGTTCCTTAGCATTTCCGGCTGCGCTGTTAGTTTTCCAGCTCGGGATTTTCTGCAGGACCAGGTAGTCATCTTCTGCGGTTTCCTCGGTCTTAGAGTCCTGGGAGATACAGAGAACAAAGACACCAAAAGGCCTGAAAACTAGCAGTTACATCTCAGCAAATTACCTGCATTTTAAAGTTGTGCTGGGTAAATATTACAATCGAATTAGCCCATCAGGACATTTTGAAGTGTTGGTGAAATTTAGTTCTATAGGCCACAGATTCTGTCCTAAAAGTATCAGAACTCGTAAGGGGTATTTAGCACCCCATTTCAGGTTTCTGCTATCTGTCTATAAATTACTAAATTTATAAAGTACTTACACAGCAATCAATACAATTTTCACTGCTATTTACCCAGTAACCTTAACTCATTCTCATTCACAAAAATGGTAATGTAATAGCAAGCTTCTACGTAAAATCATGACGACTCTTTTGATATTTCACCTTACATAAGTTTTCTCTCTGTCAAATAATCATTCTACTATTCTAATAAGGAATAAGAATATAATATTAATTCTATCTTCAACTCTATTCCTTGTTTCTGATGATTGTGAACACTGACAATGGCCATGAATAGTGACAACAGAGTAGAAGCAAGCAGTGAGGAATGTTGAGCAACTGGCTTGCTCCCCGGGTCCCAACAATGCCTCTGAAATGTAACAGCTGTATGTCTGTGGGGGCAGTCCTTTAACCGAGGAAATAAAAAAGAACATAAAACTGCCCTGAAATTAAATTTGAAGATGGACTTCATGTCACCATTTAAGTTAAACGTTCTAAACTTCCTTAAAGGTAAGCACAACAAAATAACAACTCATTTGCTAAATATTCTGCCTAAAAATAATATTTTTCAAACATCTGGAAACATTCCTTTGCCTGCCTTCTAAAATCTTAAAGACTACTCATTGCTGAAGGTTGATGAGGAAACTTTATTATTTTTTAACAAGTTTTGTACTGATTTTAGAGAGGAACAGAGAGGGGGTGATAGAAACATCAATGATGAGAGACAATCATTGATCAGCTGCATCCTGCCCTGGAGATTGAGTCCGCAACCCGGGCATATGCCCTGACCTCCTGGTTCATAGGTTGACGCTCAACCACTGAGCAACAAAGGCCAAACGATGAAGAAACTTTCTTTAAGTGACTGTGGAACAGACATTCTCCACATTGGAACTGCATTACTATAGGACTTCTCCAGTTCATACAGTGTCCTGGGCTGTACATGGCTAAGAGGTGTATTTTTAAAAGGTTCATGGAAACCCCACCCTTAGCACACCTACCTTAGTTTTCAGCCATCAGACAGCCTTCATGCAGCTTTATTGTCACCGTATCCATGTTCACCACACTCAGGTGGCCTCAGTCCCTTGCAGACTCTCATTACTCCTTTGTCCTTATCACTACTACACATTCTGCTTCTAAGTTAAACTGGAACAGTAACTTCATTGTAGCTTAGCTCTATGCTATAGTGACTTCTACATCCTCTGTTGTCCTTTTCTCCACCACAGAAATCGTACATTTGCGTACATTGGTTTTGTTCATGCTACGCATTGATGAAAACAGAAAAGGAATACTTAGGGCCTACGATTTCAGAACTTAGCCACTAAGCCATCCAACATCCTCACGATAGAAAATGCAACACCTACTTTAAATCCCAACTAAAGAACATTTTACTGGGACTATGACCAGAAAAAAGTGGGATTTTTCTAAATAAGGGGTCCGTTACCAGAATGATGTGAAAAATTTTCCCTAAGTTTGAGCTATTGTCCCAAACCTGGCATGTGAATTTTAGAAAAAAAATGTGCAATGTTTATAATAAAGTATATAATTTGATTTTATGTTTAAAATTAGTATGCACGTGCTCATACATTTCTGAGATATAAATCTAACTTAGTTGAGTAGATTTCCTTGATGTAAGCCTACAAGTAAAGCTATGTCCCTCAGAGGACACAGCAGACTCCACAGCTGGACAACTGATTAGGCATGACGTGGCCAAGTCAGCTTATCATGAAAACTGACCAGACTTCCTGCACACTAATGCAGCACAGTTTTGATAACTAAAAGCTATAATAAAGCATGACATAACTCACCTTGCTATAATCCAGACTTAACCAAAACTCAGCAGGTTAGAAGGCATTAATTTATGTGGCGATCATTATGTCTAAGTTGAGCACCAAGGTGATAATTTGTTAAATGCTTCAAAAAATTTCTTACATTCTCTAGCATAGATGAGGCTAAGTTCTAGAAAATTCACCAAAGTCAACAAACAAACTAAAACACAGGGTGGGAGGAACGGAAGTGGTGTTTATTCTTTAAACCTGGTGCTTCTTAAAAAACAAGCAGCTAGACCAAATCACTTTAACCACAGAATAACGAAGTGTCAGGATCTAGAGGGGGAAATTACAGCTAGTGAGGGATATACTTAAGAAAAACATTGTAGGGTTGAGCGTTACTATATACATTTGATGATCATACAAAGGAGAAGCTCAAATCAAAATGAAAACTCTTATGCCAAATTTTCTCTGAACAATTCTCTGTACATTTCAGACCCTCTGTACAACTGTAAACTGTTTTTACACCTGTCATGCACATCAGCCTAGACACCATGGTCTCGTAGCATTGCTGATGTTGATCTTGTCACGCAATAAAATGTTCTGTTTACTTTTCAATAAGTACCTTTTGGACAGAAACAACATATCTTATTTTTCCTCTGTTACTAGCATCTAGTATACAGTTTTCTATAACTGCTTAAGGAATTATACTAAATCCAGCATGGTAACGTTTAAGCACAAGGAAAATCTATTTCACTTTATTTCTTGTGTTACAAATTTACACACCAAGGAAAAGTATGCTTGTATGTATATACAAATTAAACATTTATGTTTATATAGGGTGTGTATATACTTTTATATGCAATGATATGTAACAGCATATGTAATTACATATAAATTATATATGTAAATTAAACTGCTCTGTCATTAATCTCTCAAGTTTTCATTCTTGAATAGTGTGGTTTCAAGTGGATAAATTATTGATAAATATTTTGGTATTGTATGTGATCAGACATAAAAGTTTAGCATTTAAGTTCCCAAGCCCCCAATCAAAAAAGTGTTCCAAAAGACTCCTTCCCTCTGACTACAGGTGGGGCCTCAGAGGCCTTCAGCCCTGCTGGGAAGGAGCTACACCTCCACTTTCTGGGAGGATCAGGAAACCAGACAAGACAATGGAGAAATAAGGAGAATAGAAAGGCGAGCATGTAGGACAGTGGTTCTCAACCTTCTGGCCCTTTAAATACAGTTCCTCATGCTGTGACCCAACCATAAAACTATTTCTGTTGCTACTTCATAACTGTAATGCTGCTACTGTTACGAATCGTAACGTAAATATCTGATATGCAGGACGGTCTTAGGCGACGCCTGCGAAAGGGTCGTTCAACAGCACAGGGGTCACGACCCACAGGTTGAGAGCCGCTGATCTAGGCCCTCATGAGGATATAAACTGAGATATAGAGTCGAATGAGCCATGGTTCGAATAAAATTATGAGATGCAGTCATGATGGCCAGACAGCCTTCAATTTTGTAGCCTGTGGAATAGTAGGATTTAAGGATTTCTTTAAAAAGAAATCAGGTCTATGTATGCTGATTGACATGCATTTTCTAGAATTCTGGAGAATTGTCTTTATTTCTACCATGTGCTGATGGGTGGTGTGAAACACGGAACTGACTGATCATGGGTGTCTGTACTAAAATGCTTCCAAATCACTGTCCTCCTCCAGGAGCTTCAGCATGACTCAGCCAAAATATTTAATGAAAAGGAATTAATTATCCAGGTGATGTAAATTTTTTCTCAGTAGTTTTTAAATCTTGATTATTTTTCTTTTGTTTATAAACTAGAGTACCGCATATGAAAGACAAGGCTACTGGTCTATGACACAAAGACTTCCTCCTTAGGACCTCAAAGTAGGGGGCATCGGCCTTAACAATTAGTTCTCTGAATTCATTGACTCTAAAGAAAAAGCAGGATCATATTCCTCTGGTCAAAAATGGCCATTCCTGTTCTGTATCTAATAGTGTCTTGCAGGAAAACAGAAAACAAGGTAAAAGATTGAGCTTTTCAGTAAATATTATATGTTAGGAAGAACATAAGAGATAAATATTTTGTGCTAGAATTACTAATGTACTTGGGAATAAAATATAATTTATTTTTTTTCAGTTCCTCTCCATATGCTCTATGAAACAAATTTTCTTGGGTAGCATATAGCCGCTGCCGTCCCACAAATATTTTTAATGCATTTAAATATAACAGAATACTATGTAGCACGGCCACACACCAAACACCCATGATTTAATGTGTACAAAAATTTGTGGTTTTTAAACAATTGTAAACACTGAATTTTATTCAAATAAAGATAGCCATGGAGAGGTGTTGTTTCCAGTTGAAAAGGTGTGCATATTTAAAAGATAAAGCCAATAAAGAACGCTTCTAAGTCTTTAATTACAGGTTTTCCACCCATTGCTGGTCATTCAAGCTCAGAGTCTGCACCGGAAAGCCATATTGGATCGCTAATTTTCCGGCAGGATGGAGAACGTGGCAGATTACGATGACCGGTTTCATCGTGAGCTCTTTATCTAGATTCTCCTCCAAGCCCCGAGAGAATTCCTTGAAAGATTTAAGTAGCAATGTTTTCAATGATTCATTTTTATTTTACTTCGTGAGGGAAAAGATTTACACAGATTAGACATAACTAAAGAGACCCAACTATTCAGTATTTCAGCTATTACTGAGGCAATCACTTGTTTTAATCTTCTGGAACATTCTTGATTTTAAACAGTCTATTCTGTGGGTCCCATAACCATAGTCCAAATATTTTACAACACGTCGCCCACTTTGGGATTCTGAACAAATGGTCATAACCATCTTCCACTTCCCAATCGCATTAAAAACTCCAACTTCCCAAACAATAAAGGTAACCTTTTCAAAGCCTCAGTAGTTTCTGTGCAGATGTTCTCATACCTCTACCCTCTAAAAAGAGATTTTAAAAAACTTTTAAAGTGCATTGTCAGGGGGAAAGCTTCCCTCCTATAACTTTGTGACCTGTTGGATCTCCATAGTGAGAAGGCGTGTGTTATAAAGGAGGCTTCGTTCTTGCAGACAACTGCCCAGCCGCCCTCGCCCTGGCCAGGCTGGTGCTGACATCAATGCTCCAAGCACCGCAGGCCCTGAGCACAAGGGTGAAAGGCAGCCAGCGGATGTCAGCTTCCTCAGTCACTCGCAGTCACCAAGCGGAGACAGAATGTCTGGCTAAGGTAACCACACGCCTCATTTCCCCGAGGGCGGCTGGTGTCCTGCTTCAGACAAACTCGGTGTCACCAGGTGACCTCTGCTCAGGAACAGTCAGCCATGCAAACCCTGAGAACTGCAGGGACAACGAGGGGTTGTTACCCAAATGCTCAGGAGGTGAGCGTGGCCATGAACCCCATCCCCACACCCACTCAGGGAGTCCTTCTCATGACCTCCAGCCGCCGAGGGGACCCATCTGGTCCTTAAATGTGATCTGTGCTAGGATAACTGATTTTTTTTTTTTTCTTTTAAAAAAAGTATGTGTGTGTGTGTAAGCATGTCCTTTCCCCAAAATAGCAAATTTATTCCCAGGCTACTATTTTAGAACCCTTCTCTATGACAGGGTGATAATTATGACTCTCGAATAGAATCAGATACTACCCATAACGAAGGCTGATGCATAAGAAGAGTGGAAAACATGTGGATCTGGTTAGACACTGCATACTGGCCGGTTTAATTCCATTTTGCTTGTTTATTTGTATCTGTCGGCATAAATCATTGGGATCATCAGCCTCTCCTCTCTGACACAAAAGCAAGGAAGCGTGGAAAAGGAGTCGCTGTGTTGGCCGCTGCCGAGATCATTACATGAAAACCGGACAGAATCAAACCCTGGCCGGGCCGAGGGGGCGAGCAGAGAGGCTCCTATCTGATCCAGCCTTTAACCTCACCGCTTCCTTTCCTTCTCTGAATATTTATTTTAACTAAATTTTAGTCTTTGGCCTTCGGTGCCAGACATATTCTTACATGTTCAGATAAGGCACTTTCATCCAGTTCCAAAAATGTTGGAGGTGAGGGTCAGATCTGAATTCCTGAGGCAACCGTATCCACCCCGAAGGCACTTAGAATGTCTTGATGGACGGACAGACCAACATCCTTGCAGCCCCTGCAGCAGACCGGGGGCTGTTTGCTGTCTTGTTTTCTGACCTCCGCCATCGCCCTTTTCTGAATTCACAAAGCAGCAGGGACCATAAATTGCCCCTAGGCTCTTCCAAAGCGGAGCTGAGAGCAGAAGGCCCCATGGATTTTTTTTTTTCAACTTGACCCTACCTGTTTGGCTTTGGCCACTGGACCATGTCAGCATTCCAGGGCCATGAGGAATGCCGTGCCTGCAACCCAACAGGAAGAGGAGTAAGCCAGGCGTTGACATCACCTGACAGATGTGTTTCTCAAGTGGGGAATTTTATTCAAGGCTTTTTCATGGAAATCATTGACACAGAAAAGACAGGAAGACGAGAGAGGGAGAAAGCCGGTGGCACAATGGACATGCTTTGTGCCCCATACAAAACGGCCGCCCCCGACCCTCTCTTCCTCTCCACCCCCCCCCCCCATTCATCCTTTCTGTCTGGAAGTAAATGTTTCTGAAATACTATAGCTACCGGCAGAGCAGCAACACATAATAACATGGTAGCAACACATAAAACTGTCAGTCTTCAAGGAAAATAGATGGTTAGGCTGAGGGGGTGAATGGACCAAATCAATTTGAACACGCATGTTAAGGACTGTGAAAGGCCGAGGGCGGTGCTGCTGGGCTGCAAGGCATTCGTCTCTGTCTCCTTGTGTTTCCACAGCGCGGGGCACCGTCCGCCCACAGGCCTCTCTCCTGGCTCCAGTCTGACTCTGTGGCTGATTAATGGCAGCTGGAGGTGTCCGGTCATTTCCTCACCTAATAATAAACTACAACCCCAAGCGGAGGGTCCCCTCAGGCCCACGGGGAGCATACCTATACTTACAACCAGGAGGCAGCCCATTACCCAGCCTCTGGCCCACCGATTCGGAAATGCGCTCGAGCAAGGCTGTGGCCATCTTATTTGCCAGGGACACAACCCGTGTCCGCACCAGGCAGGCTGTGCTTGCGACACAGTGAACATGTAGTAAGCTCATTCAGAGATTTAAAAAAAAAAAAAATCTTGTACAACTTCCACTAGATACATGTTAAGGAATTTATCCTTTTCCCAAAACTGTGAGAGGAAAATGTCAGATGTTAGACTTGGTCTTAAGCTTTTTTGGAGCTGAAACTTTAAATGGCCATTTCTAAAATGCCAGGTCGTAATTACAAGGCCTGCAGCCGGAGCAATCAGCCTAATTCCCTGCTTCCTGAGGCAACCGAGAAGCTGGCTGTGTTCGGGCAGCCCCTCCTCGAAGACTGTTTAGCAATGAGAATTGGTCCATGCCACTTACCATAAGGGGATTATGTAGATTAATGTGGCTATATTAATTAAGTGGTTAGACTCAGCATTTGTATTTACAGTAATTAATAGTAACTAACACAATTAATTTAATCTAAGGAATAATACATATTATATATCAAGATAAAAATACAGAAGTGTGTGTGTGTCCATGTGTGCACATGTGTGCACACAAATATGGTGGTTCCACATAGGTAGCAGAAGTGTGGGGTAATAGACAGACTACAGAAACCTGGGTTCAGATTGCACTTCTGCTGCATAATTACATAACCTCAAGAAATTATTTTAACTCCTATGAACAGAAGAGAATAATAATTTTATAAGGAAGAAGTTACACAAAGTAACTGCTTCAACATCTGGCACATAGTGGGCAATTTATGATTTATTTCACATGTCAGAGATGAAATTAAAATGGTTCAAAAGCAGCAAAATATGCATAACATAGAATGTGCCATCTTAGCCATTTTTAAGTGCACAGTTAAGAGGCATTAGAACATGGCTATTCTGCTGACACTACCATCCATCCGTAGAACTCTTTTCATCTGGCAAAACTAGAACTGTAGCCCTGGCCAGTGTGCTCAGTGGTTAGAGCATTGCCCAGCACACTGAACAGTTGTAGGCTGGATTCCCGGTCAAGGCACATACCTGGCTTATGAGTGTGCTTCCCGGTCCCGGTCAGGGTGTTTCTGTGAGGAAACCAAAAACTATTTGTCTCTGCCACATCAATGTTTCTCTCTCCCCCGACCCCTTCTTCCCTTTTACTTTTTCTAAAAAACAATGGGAAAAATATCCTCAGAAAAGGATTAACAACAACAAAAAGAAACTGGAACTGTACCCCTTAAACACTGACTCCTTATTCTGTGATTTGTAAGTTGAATAATGGGAGTAATTATTTTAAAAAAATAACTATATGCCCCGTTACAAAGTGAATAAACTTCCAAAATGAAATAACCACCCCTGACGTCTCACTGCAGTGTGTGTGATACAAACCTGAAGGATACGTACAGTATGCTTTAAGAAAATAAGCAGACCAGGTAGGTTGTTATCCGGCTCGCTTACTGCCAGGTGCACTCAGCGGCCCTGACATGGTGGCACAGGCCCCTCAGTGAACAAGGGACTCAGTCAAGAGGAAAGCAGAAGGTGGGAGCCCAGCCATCCTTTGCTCACCGCCTTCCCTGGTACAAGGCCGTGTCTCCTCAAAGGAAGAGACAATACCTTCCAAGCTGCACAAATGGGTCCGTCAGCCCTGGACGAAGTTTCTCAGGGGCAGTCATCAAAGTCCTGGGTCTCCTTCAGAATCCCGCATCTCCTTCATCATGTGGGTGCAGAG
>PVJC01039626.1:0-16165 GCA_004026665.1 Murina feae | reverse complement strand
AGAAGGGGGTAAGAGGACCAAAGAAGGTTGGTTGATACCCTGAGATTATAGGGTCTATGTTCCAGAACAGTTAGCTCATAGAGTAGTTCTCCAGCAGCATGAATTTACCCATTTAGGGAAGACAGCTTTAGAAGCCTTCTTAAGCAGATACTATCTAAGTGCCTGTCTCTCCTCCTTATGCATCTCAGTCTCTCAGTGCTGGTTCAAAGGAGAGGCTTCTCTAATTTTTGGCCTATATAGACTTGCTTTCCTTTGCAAATATTTGGAGAGGGAGGGCTATGTCTCAGGTGAACACGTCTACTTTAATCACAAAGTAACATTAGAATTCTAGCTATTTGGCACATCAACTATTACCATTATTGTAATTTGCTCTTAAAAATTCCTTGTAGTGCCCTGACCAGTTAGTTCAGTGCCATCCCATGAATAGTTGCAGGTTCTATTCCCATTCAGGGTACATGCCTAAGTTTCAGACTTGAGTTGATCAATGTTTTTCTCTCACATTGATGTCTCTCTCTCTCCCTTCCCTTTTTCTCTCTCTAATATCACTAAAAAATATAAATAAAATATCTAGTCTGAGATGGAGACATTCTGACATTTTTCTTCTATTCACTTACTTCAGGAGAAGTGGTGTGAAATTTCATCTAAAAATTATATACATATTTTATTGGCAAGCAGCATTCTTAAATCTCTGTAGCAGAGATCTAATTTAATGGAAATAAAAAGCATTATCATTAAACTACAACAATAAAAGTTATGCAATTTTTATTAAAAAGCTCAAAATTCTCATCGCTTAGTTATTTAAAAATACCATATCAAAAATGTAAAGCACTATTGAACTAAAGCCTCATACATTCAAAATAACTTTACTATTAAAGAATCCTAGCAACATGTATAAAATAATACTTTTAATCTATATTTTCTTGGCTTAAGAAAGGTCATTGTGACATAAATAAACAAATATGCTTATAGCCAATCATCTTAATTATATAAACTTACACCTGAGAAAATGTATTTCCATTAATTATATTTGATAAGACAACTGTTGATTTTAGATTCAATTGATTTCAAAGCATATAATACAAGGACATGTGTCTCAAAGTTATAAAAGACTAGGGGCCCGGTGCACAAAACTTTGTGCACTCAGGAGGTCCCTAAGCCTGACCTGTGTCCTCTCGCAGTCTGGGACCCCTCTGGAGATATCCACCTGCTGGTGTGCCTGGTCAGCCTGGGTGAGGGGCTGATGGCTGTTTGCAGGCTGGCCAGGCACCCCAGTATGGATCCTGACCCCATTGGGGTGTGGCCAGTCTGGGTGCGGGTCTGAGGGCCTTTTTCAGACTTTCAGGCTGCCCACAGTTCCCACTGACCCAATGTCCCAGCAAGGCTGGCTGGAAGCAGGTTTCTGCAGTTTGTTTATCTTCTATAATTGATACACTGTTCCTTTAAGCCGAGGGCTAGGGAGGTAATGAAACCTCCTCTCTGCTTCACCTTGTGGCTTCTATAATTGAGACACTGTTGCCCTTAGAAGTCAGGCCCAGCCTGCTGTTTACTTCAGCTCCCGAGGCTTCCATGATTGAGACATTGTTGCAAATATGTTGTTGCCTGGAGCCCAGAGAAACCCAGCTGGACTTACAAACAGTTTCACTCCTGCTGCAACAGAAACTGCCTATTTACTCAGCTCTGTGAGTGCCGGCTTCCATGTTGGCTGGGCTAATTTGCATACAGTCGCTCTGATTGGTTGGTGGGCGTGGCTTATGCATCCCAAAGGGATGGTCAATTTGCATATTATACTTGTATTATATAGGATAGGTGAAAAATAGACATAGATGTGTAAAGTAATGTGTCCTAGAAGGCAGTATTTCATTCATTATTAGACTGTGAGGTGCATAATGCAAGTACTAGTAAATTAGATACCATGCAAAGTTACAAATACATTACAGAAAAGCTGGGACTTATGTTTTACTGAGCAAAGAAAGGGAAATGTTTTCTGGGGAAAAAAAAGATTTGGAGTTAATAAAAATTATGTTTTGTTTAAATAGAGCAAAATGTTTTCACAGGCCTTAGTAAGCGATAAGATGACTGGATTAGTATAACAGGGCTTTGAATGCCAGACAATAAAGAATATGATCTTAATGTAATAATAATGAAGCAAATGACTACAGTCATGCATTACATGACAGCTTTTTGATCAACAATGGACCGCATATATGACAGTGCTCCCACAAGATTATAATGGAGCTGAAAAGTTCCTATGATCTAGTAAAATTGTAGCCATTGTAACATAGCACAATTCATTATTCATGTGTTTATGTTAATATTAGTGTAAATAAAACTACTGCACTGCCAGTTATATAAAAATACTAGGGGGCCGGTGCACAAAAATTTGTCCACTTGGGAAGGGGGGTCCCTCAGCCCAGCCTGTGCCCTCTCCCAGTCTAGGTGAGGGGCTGATGGCTGTTTGCAGGCTGGCCAACTTCCCCAGTAGGAACCCTCACCCCATGGGGGTGTGGCCAGCCTGGCGGAAGGGCTGAGGGCCATTTTCAGGCTGTCCACATCCCCTTCAGGGTTCAGGTCCCTACTGGGATATCTGGCCAGCCTGGGTGATGGGCTGAGGGCCGTTTTCAGGCTGCCCACAGCTCCCATTGACCCAACGTCCCAGCGAGGCTGACTGGAATCAGGTTTCTGGAGTTTATTTATCTTCTACAATTGAAATTTTGTTGCCTTGAGTGGAGGTCTAGGCAGGCAACAAAGCCTCCTGTTTGCTTCAACTCTGTGGCTTCTATAATTGAAACTTTGTTGTCTTGTGCAGAGGCCCAGCTGGCCAAGGCAGGCAGTTTCCTCCAAACAGAAGCCTCCTGTTTGCTCTAGCTCCATGGCTGCTGGCCACCATCTTGGCTGGGTTAATTTGCATACAGTCGCTCTGATTGGCTGGTGGGCATGGCTTGGCTGGTGGGTTTTGCTTAGGTGTCTCAAAATGATGGTTAATTTGCATATTACTCTTTTATTAGGTTAGACTAGGAGCCTGGTGCACAATATATTGTGCACTCAGGGGTCCCTCAGCCCTGCCTGTACCCGCCCAACCTGCGGCCTGCCACCTGCCCATTGCAACCCACCCACCCCCCACACACCACCTGCCACCGGTCCATTGGCCCCACTCACCTCACACACCCCAGCCCGTCACCTGCCCCATAAGCCCCGCTCACTCTGCTGCCTGCACTGCATCTGCCTCCGCATGGTTCCGCTGCTGACCTCCATCTTGGCTGAGTTAATTTGCATATAGCCACTCTCATTGGCTGGTGGGCATGGCTTAGGCATCCCATAGAAATGGTCAATTTCAATATTACACTTTTATTAGAGTAGATAGCGCATACAAATAGTACAATGCATAATATATGATCATGATATTAAACAACTGATATTGATTTATTATTTACTATATGACATATATATATATATATATATATATTTTTTTTATAATTATTTTAGAGTTTACTCTTTTGACTTATGGAAAAATAAAGTTTTCTATAAAACAGTATACTTTGTTATGCCAGCAACAACCTCATGCATCTTGTGTTTACTATATACCTGGATTGAATCATTTTTCTCTTGGGCTTTATTTAATCTCCTGTTGTTTTGCTCATTATGGTTCTTAAGCATACAAAATCCGCTGCTAACATTGCCAGTAGGAACCACATCCAATGAATAACCTGGAAATGAAACTGAAAGTGATTAAGGCCTATGAAGGTAGAAAATCAGTGATAGTTACTGCTTCCTGATCAGGCATGTCCTATTCCACTATAGCAATGATCTTGAACAAGAACCAAAGGCAGAAGCTGCTAAAAGACCTGTTTCACTGAAGGTAACAATACTAGCAAAAAATCTGGAAGGGCCTATATCAGACATGGAGAAACTGCTAATGACCTAGATTAAAGACCAGACACAGAAACATAAACCTCTCTGCACCATGATGATTACAACCAAAGCAAAAAATTTTTGTGAAGATGAAAGAAAAGGCTAGACCAGACTATGAGGTTCAGTTTACTGCTTGCTCTAAGTGATTATAATAATTCAATTCATAACATAATGTAGAAGTGAGGGATGAGTCTATGAGTGCTGATGTGAAAGCGGCTAAAGAGTTTTTGGAAACTCCAGATAACCTAATTATGAAGAAAAATGATTTTCCAGAGGAAATATTCAATACGGATGAAAACTCCCTGTTCTATAAACAAATGGCTAGAAGGATTTTCACTCATAAGGAGGCGAAGACAATGCCAGATTTCAAGGCTTTTAAATTCAGGATGACAATTTTGCTTGGTGACAATGTTGCAGGTTAGGGATTAAAATCTTTTGTGATCTGACATAGTGAGAACCCCATGAACTTTAAACATGTCAATAATCACACATCGGATGTGTACTATAGGGACGATAAGAAGTCATATATTACACGAATGCTTTTCCCACATGCCCTCCTGAGTGAAGTGGAGAAGTACCAAATGGAAAATGACATACCTTTCAAGATTTTGATTATTGTTGATTATGCTCCCGAACATGCCTCTTTTATGGCAATTGTCATCACAACATCAAAGTGGTGTTTCTCCCACCAAACCATCAATGAATCAAGGAGATATCACAGCTTTTAAGGCTTATTACCTGAGAAGAACATTTGTCCAAGCTATTTAGCAACTGAGGAAAACACTGATGCAATTATGGAAAAATTGCCAACACTTATGACTGCATCAAAAACATTGCTTGAAAGAAGACACTCAAGAACATTGTCCATGACTTCATAGGATTTGCCAAGGATGAGGAGGTTTCAAAAATCAACAAGGCTGTGGTTGAAATGGCAACAACTTTAAACTGGATGTAGATGAGGATGACAGTAAGAAGCTCCTAGAGGTGTTTCTTCAGGCATTGTTGGAACTAGAGCCAGAACACATACCCGAAGGAGAGGCAAGAGGAAAAGAAAATGTGGGAGAACACCACAAAAATTCACATTACAGGGTTTAACAGAAATTTTTGCATAACTCACAAGCTCCTTGAAAAGTTTGTAAACATGGAACCCAACATTGAAATGTTTTTTATTAATAGAGAGGAATGCTCACAGTGTATTATCTGATCATCAGCATATCTATGGCTAAGGCAGGATAGTGAGAAGCTAGAAAAATCCTTGGGCAAGTGGAATGGGGAAACTGACACAAGAAAATTAAACAAGCCCAAGCAATATTTTTTTATTGTTTAAAGTATTACATATGTCTCTTTTTTCCCCAATTGACCACCCCCCCGGCCACTCCCACCTACAAGGGCAAGCCTCCATTGCCCCAGTGTGTGTGTCCATTGACAAGGCCAAACAATTTGAACTTTTTACAGACAACTGGAAACTTGCAAGACTTTATCTGTCCTTGGTTAGGGTAGAGGGAATGGTTTATACCCCTCCCTCTTTTTAATCAGAGAATAGGTAATTTAAATCACCCTGGTCTGGGAAATAGAGAACAAAGACCCAATTAATGCCACTGTGCTAGCCAAATACAAGGACAAATGAAGTCGGGGAACATGTAACAATAATCTCATTAAAAGCCAGCAGACCTAAGATAAAATTAAAACAATAATGCAGACCAAATGATGCACCAGCATATTAAAAATTGCATCTGGAAAGCTGATGAATATTCTATGGAAATCCTCCATTAAAATTCTCACTGGCAGAAGAAAGATAAAAGAAAATCCAGAACAGCCCAGCTGGCATGGCTCAGTGGTGGAGTGTCAATCTATGAACCAGGAGGTCATGGTTCGATTCCCAGTCAGGGTGCATGCCAGGTTGTGGGATCCATTCCTAGTATGGGGAATGCAGGAGGTAGCTGATCAGTGATTCTCTGTCATCATTGATGTTTCTATCTCTCTCTCCTTCTCCCTTCCTTCCTGAAATCAATAAAAATATTTATTTTAAAAATCCAGAACAAAGGATGTCAGCACAGGCTCCCTTGCAATTATGTCAAATTCAAGGCTGGCGGGCCGCATGCCACATTTAAATAAACAAGGCAAGTGACCAGCCGACCACAAGTTTGGCATGCTTGCATGTCTGTGCCCCTTTGGGGGCATAAACTTTTTATTTCTTCATAAGATCTAATAGTCTCCATGAGACTTGCAACCAGGGGAGCAGTGGGCAGTGGCAACTTGGGCTCACCTCCTTTTCCTGTCTCCAAGGCCCCCCTTTTCCCTGACTTCCCCGTGAGGTAAAGCAACCCCAACTAGACTCTTCTATCGCTGTGACCTTCACTTCCCAGTGAGCTCACTTCTTTCCTATAACATTTCTAGAGACTCAGAGCAGAGAACCACCTTGTTGCTCCCTTGTTGTCTCCTCTACCATGATTTCTTCCTTTGTTTCATTGTTCCCAGCATTTATAAACATATTCTCAAGCCCATCTGGACTCCTGTTGTGCAATATTTCCTACAGAAAGTGAAGAACCCACTGTGGGCCAGTGCCTGTCTGGCAGCATGATGAAAAAAGAAGCAAACCACTCTGGACATACTTCTGGAAGAGCCTTAGGCTGGTCCTCCAAGATGGTATTCCAGAAGAAAGTGTTGATATTGTAGGACATGACAGCTCCATGCATGTTATTGCCTTTGAAGACCTTCCAGTGGGACAAATTATAGAGAGAAAAGACAGCGATATTAATGATCTTGACCCATGTAGGCCTAGGCTAATATTTGTATTTGTTTCTTATAGTTTAACAGAAAACACTAGAAGTAATAAAAATTGAAATATTAAAAATAGAACAAAGCTTACTGAACAAAGCTTACTGAATAATAATAATTATTATTACTGAAGAAAGAAAATATTTTTGTGAAACTGCACAATGTGCTGTGCTATTAAGCTAAATATTATTACAAAAGAATCAGAAAGTTAAAAAAGTTACAGTAAGCTAAGACAAATTTATTATTGAAGAAAGAAAAATAATTTAATAAATTTAGTGTAGCCTAAGTAGACAGTAAGACCAAAAATGGGTAGACAAAGAAACCGCCAAAGAAAAGAAAAGGAGGAATCACCAGAAAAGCAACTAAGTGAAACAGATGCATGCAATAAATCAGAAAAAGAATTCAGAATAAGGGTCCTAGAGTGCATAAACAGGATGGAGGAAAAAAATCAACAACTTTTGTAAGAATCAAGAAGAAATGGATGAAAAAATCAATAACTTATGTAAGAATCAAGAAGAAATGAAGGGTGATATAGCTTCAATAAAAAAACACCATGGAAAGTTTCAACAGTAGACTTGGAGAAGTGGAGGACTGAATTAGCAAATTAGAAGACAGGGAAGCAAAACACAGCCAAACTGAACTGCAATTAGAGAAAAAAAGTTCAAAGACAGGAGGAGAGCCTAAGGGAGCTATGGGACAACATGAAACGAAGCAACATATGAATAATAGGGATGCCAGAACAACAGGAAGAGGAACAAGGTTTAGAAAACGTATTTGAAGCAATAATCTTAGAAAATTTCCCTGAGGTGGGGAAGAAAAAAGTCACACAAGCACAGAGAGTCCCAAACAATATGAAACCAAAAAAACCCACACCAAGACACATCATAATTACCATGGCAAATGTTCAGGACAAAGAGAGAATCTTACAGGCCGCAAGACAGAAACAGAAAGTTACATACAAGGGAGCTCTCATTTCATTATCAAATGACTTCTCAACAGAAACACATCAGGCCAGAAGAGAATGGATGGAAATTTACAAAGTTATGCAAAGCAAGGGGCTGAACCCAAGATTACTCTATCCAGCAAGACTTTCGATCAAAATTGAAGGGGAAATAAGAAGCTTCACAGACAAAAAAGGCTAAGGGAGTTTATGACCACAAAGCCAGCAATGCAAGAAATACTAAAGGATATAGTATAAAAAGAAGAAATAAAAAGGTAAGAAAGAAAAAAAAAGAAAGAATGAAAAGGTAAGAAAGAAAACGGGCACAAAAATAAAAATGGTTACAAACAAGTACCTTTCAATAATAACATTACACGTAAATGGACTAAATGCTCCAATCAAAACACACCGAGTGGCTGAATGGATAAAAAAAAAAAAACAATGACCCACATATTTGCTGTGTACAAGCGACCCACCTCAGAACAAGGGACTCACACAGACTGAAAGTGAAGGGGTAGAAAAATATCTTTCAGGCAAATGGAAATGAGAAAAAAAAAAGCTTGGGTAGCGATACTTATATCGGACAAAACAGACCTCAAACTGAAGGCCATAATAAGAGATAAGGAAGGCCACTTCATGATACTAAAGGAATCGATACAACAAGAGGACCTAAACCTGATAAACATATATCAACCCAATGCAGGGACACCCAAATACATAAAAAAGCTCCTAGAAGATATCAAGGGAGAGATAAACAACAATACAAATATAGTAGCACACTTTAATACACCTCTGACATCACTGGATAAATCCTCTAGACAAAAAATCAGCAAAGAAACAGCAATCCTAAATGACTCACTAGATCAGATAGGCTTAACATCTTCAGAACATTTCACACCAAACCCGCAGAATATCCATTCTTCTCAAGTGCACATAGGACATTTTCAAAAATAGACCACATATCAGATCACAAGCAAAGTCTCCCCAAATTCAAGAAGATCGAAATCATATCAGGCATCTTCTCTTATCACAGTGGCATAATATTAGAAATAAACTATATTAAAAATAATCCAAAACACTCCAATTCTTGGAAGCTGAATACCATGTTATTAAATATTGATTGGGTTACCAATGAGATAAAAGAAAAAATTAAAAACATCCTGGAAACTAATGACAATGAAAACAAAACAATCCAAAACCTATGTGACTCAATGAAAGCAATCCTGAAAGGGAAATTTATAGCTCTGCAGGCCTACCTCAAAAAACAAGAAAAAATGGTACTAAATCATCTAATTTTACAACTCAAAGAATTAGAAAGAAAGCAACAAGAAAAGCCCAGAGTGAGCAGAAGGAAGGATATAATAAAGATTACAGTAGAAATCAATGACATAGAGACCAAAAAAAAAAAAAAAAGAATACAAAAGATCAATGAAACCAAGAGCTGGTTCTTTGAATGGATAAACAAAATTGATGAACCCATACCCAGGCTCACCAAGAAGCAAAGAGAGAGGATCCAAATAAACAAAATCAGAAATTATAGAGGTGAAATAATAACAGACTCCACAGAAATACCAATGATTGTTAAAAAAAATACTATGAACAACTGTACTCCAACAAACTAGACAACCTGAAGGAAATGGACATATTCCTAGAAAAATAGAACCTTCCAAAACTCAATCAGGAAGAATCTAAAAATCTCAATAGGCCAATAACTATGGAAGAAATAGAAGCAATAATCAAAAAGTTTCCAGCAAATAAAACCCCAGGGCCAGATGGCTTCACAGGGAAGTTTTACCAAATATTTAAGGGAGAATTATAACCTGTTCTCCTGAGACTACTCCAAAAAATTCAAGAGTAAGGAACACTTCCAAGCTCATTCTATGAAGCTAGCATCACCCTAATACCGAAGCCATATAAAGACAACACAATGAAAGAAAATTATAAGCCAATATCCCTCATGAACATAGATGCCAAAATCCACAACAAAATCCTAGCAAATCGGATCCAGCAGTACATCAGAAAGATCATACACCATAACCAAGTAGGATTCATCCCATGAATGCAAGGATGGTATAATATCCGCAAATCAATAAACATGATACATCACATAAACAAATTAAGAGATAAAAACCATTTAGTCATATCAAGTGATGCAGAAATAGCACTTGACAAAATCCAACACCCATTTTTGATAAAAACTTTCAGCAAGGTGGGAATAGAAGGATCATACCTCAACATAATAAAACCCAGGTATGACAAGCCCACAGCCAACATCATACTCAATGGGCAAAAACTAAAACCATTTCCCTTAAGGACAGGAACAAGACAAGGATGCCCATTCTCACCACTCCTGTTCAACATAGTACTGGAAGTAATAGCCATTGTGATTAGACAAGAACAAATAAAAGGCATCCAAATTGGATAAGAAAAAGAAAAACTGTCCTTATTTGTAGATGACATGATATTTTACATAAAAAACCTTAAAGACTCCATTAAAAAACTATTAGACTTAATAAATATATTCAGCAATGTTACAGGATACAAAATTAATGCTAAGAAATCCATGGCATTTCTATACACCAATAGTGAAATTACAGAAAGAGAGATTACAAAAGCAATCCCATTTAGCATCACACCAAATATAATTAAGATACCTAAGAATCAACTGAACTAAAGAGGTAAAAGACCTCTACTCAGAAAACTACAGGACATTGAAAAAGAGATAGAGGAAGACATAAACAGATGGAAGAACATACCATGTTCATGGATTGGTAGAATCAACATCATTAAAATGTCCATACTATCCAAAGAAATCTATAAATTCAATGCATTTCCCATTAAAATACCAACGGAATATTTCACAGACCTAGAACGAACTGTCCAAAAATTCATCTGGAATAAAAAAAGACCCGAAATAGCTGCAGTGATCCTGAGAAAGAACAAAGTAGGTGGGATCTCAATACCAGTTATCAAGCTATATCACAAAGCCCCTGTTCTCAAAACTGCCTGGTACTGACACAAGAACAGATATATAGATCAATGGAATAGAATAGAGAACCCAGACAATGACCCAAACCAGTATGCTCAATTAATATTTG
The DNA here is from genome assembly GCA_004026665.1 of Murina feae. NCBI lineage: Eukaryota > Metazoa > Chordata > Mammalia > Chiroptera > Vespertilionidae > Murina > Murina feae. The sequence goes on along the minus strand of PVJC01039626.1, from coordinate 5,440 downwards.
ACAAAGGAGGCAAGAACATACAATGGAGTCAGACAGTCTCTTCAATAAATGGTGTTGGGAAAATAGGACAGATACATACAAAAAATGAAACTAGATCACCAACTTACACCATACACAAAAATAAATTCAAAATGGATAAAGGACTTAAATGTAAGATGGGAAACCATAAAAATACTAGAGGAATTTATAGGCAACAAAATCTCAGACATATGCCAAAGCAATTTCTTCACTGATACAGGCCCTGGGGTTTTGGAAACTAAAGAGAAGATAAACAAATGGGACTACATCAAAATAAAAAGCTTCTGCACAGCAAAAGAAACCATCAATAAAACAACAAGAAAGCCCACTGCATGGGAGAACATATTTGCCAATGTTATCACCGATAAGGGTTTAATCTCAAATATTTATAGGGAACTCATACAACTTAACAAAAGGAAGATAAACAATCCAATCAAAAAATGGGCACCAGACCTAAATAGACACTTTTCAGAAGAGGACATTAAGAAAGCCAAGAGACATATGAAAACATGCTCAAAGTCACTACTCATCCTAGAGATGCAAATCAAACAACAATGAGGTATTATCTCACACCTGTCAGAATTGATGTCATCAGCAAATCAACAAACAAGTGTTGGAGAGGATGTGGAGAAAAAGGAACCCTTCTGCACTGCCAGTGGGAATGTAGACTGGTGCAGCCACTATGGAAGACAGTATGGAGTTTCCTCAAAAAATTAAAAATGAAACTCCCATTTGACCCTTTGATCCCACTTCTGGGAATATATCCCAAGAAACCAGAAACACCAATCAGAAAGGATATATGCACCCCTATGTTCATAACGGGACAATTTCCCATAGCTAAGAATTGGAAACAGCCAGAATGCCCATCAGCAGATGAATGGATTCGAAAACAGCGGTACATCTACACAATGGAATACTATGCCGATGTAAAAAATAAGGAACTCTTACCGTTGGCAGCAACATGGATGGAACTGTAGAGCATTATGCTAAGTGAAATAAGCCAGTCAATGAAAGAAAAATGCCACATGATCTCACTTATTTCCTTTCTAATAAAAGAGTAATATGCAAATTAGGCATCACTTCATGACAAAGGTGGCTGTCCCTATGGACAAAAGATGGCCACCACCATAGCCTCAAGATGGCTGTCCCCATAGCCACAAGATGGCCACCACCATAGCCACAGGATGGTGGTGCCCCGTCCCGCTCAGCCCTGCCACTGAAGTGGTCATCCCTGTTAGCCAGGCAGGTGGCAGGGGAGGCGGGGGGCCTGAGGGGCAGAACAGGTGATCATAGGGTGCTGGGAGTCCCCTACCCTAGAAAGAGGCCTTCACCAGAGGCCTCAGGCATGGGAAAGGGTGGAGCCAAGCTGGTGATCTGAGGAGTATGAGGGTGCCCTACCCTGGCATAAGGCCTGGGCCAGAGGCCTCAGTCCTGGGCAGGGTAAGGCCAGAGATTGTAGGGGCCTGGGCTCTGCAAAGCCAGCGATCGATCGGAGGGGCAGGGGCAGAGCCTGTGATCACTGAGGTCTGGGCACCAGTGGATCCAGCAAAGCAGGGGTTTGGGGGTCCCCTGCCCAGGCCTGCAGCCTTGGCCAGAGGCTGCCAGTTGAGCAAGGGCACAGCCGGCAATGGCAGGGGTCAGGATCAGAGCTGGTGATGGCAGAGGCCTGGGGTCTGTGAAACCGGTGATCAGAGGGGCTTGGGGGTCTTTTGCCCAGGCCTGCAGCCTTGGCCAGAGGTTACAGGTCTGAGCAGGGGTGGAGCTGGGATTGGATGGGCAGGGGTGGAGCCAGTGATCAGAGTGAACTACAGAGGAAACACTTTTTCTTACCGCTCATTGGCTAAGCTCCCTGTATGTCATTGGTAATATTCTTAGTAACTTGGGTAATAAGAATCCCTAAAGGCAATCTAGGGTTTTTCCACCACACTTCCGGAGAAAAAAAAAAATGAAGGTCCACTGCTAGAGGGCTAAGAAATGTCATACCCTGTTCTAGCTGGTTTGGCTCAGTGCATAATGCCTCAGCCTGCTGACTGCAAGGTGTAGGTTCAATTCTGACCAAGGGCATGTACCTAGGATGCAGGCTCCTCCCTGGCCAGGGCCCAGATCAGGGCATATGCAGGAGGCAATCAAAGTGTTCCTCTCACTTTGATGTTTCTCTCTGTTTTTCCTTTCTCTTCCACATTCTCTATAAATGGAAACATATCCTCAGGTGAGGAAAAAAAAAACAAGAAAGAAAGAAATGCCATATGCTATGAAAGACACATCTTGAAAATGCCTAAAGAAAGTTGTCATTTCTTCATCGTGAAAGGACTGGAGTCCATGTTGATGAAAACACCTTGGTGACTACAGTGACTGGCAGAGGCTTCAGTGATGGGCTGATTGCGTTGGTGGTTTCCCCTGATTATCCTGGTTGCCTCTCACAAGGGGAGGCCAGGCTGTGGCTTTGGCCCACTCCCAAAGGGGATCAGGGAACAGGCCTAAGCCATCAGTAGGACACCTCCTGAAGGCTCTCAATATGTGAGAGGGGGCAGGCTGGGCTGAGGAAGCCCCCAATCAATTCACGAATTTCATGCACCAGGCCCCTAATATGGATAATAAAGACCATTATAAACTGATGAACATAAATAGATATAGAGGCAGAACAGCATTGAACAGACTGTTAATCTACAGTTGGAAGGCTGGGGAGGGTGGGGAGAAGTTAAGAGATCAACTGAAGGACTTGTATCCATGCTTATAAGCATAATCAATGGACACAAGACATTGGGGGTTAGGGGAGAAGGGGGGAAGGTCATGGGGAAAAAATGGAGACTTATCTAACACTCTTTGTAACACTTTAAGCAATAAAACAAAATTTTAAAAAATGGTCATTTTAGTGGAGCAAAGAAAAAGCTGTGGCCATTATTTTCCTGAAGTAGCAGCTCTCTGCTATTTCACATTCTTACATGTCTAAACCTTTACACTTCCTGGTCTGGTTTGTAATCCTCTATTAGCATAGTATTCAACACTATATTAGGCAGGGAATTTTTTTAAAAAACAGTATGGCAGAAGTTGAAGAATTAGAAAGAGAGCAGCAAGAAAAGCCCAGAGTAAGCACAAGGAAGGAAATAATAAAAATCAGAGTGGAAATAAATGATATAGAGACCTAAAACATTATAAAAAATTAATTAAACCAAGAGCTGGTTCATTGAAAGGATGAACATGATTGATGAACCTCTAGGCAGGCTCACCAAGAATCAAAGAGAGTCCTAACTGGTTTGGCTCAGTGGATAGAGTGTCGGCTTTCAGACTGAAGGACCCCAGATTCAATTCCGGTCAAGGGCATGTACCTTGGTTGCAGTCATATTCCCAGTGGGGAGTGTGCAGTAGTTGGCTGATCGATGTTTCTCTGTCATCGATGTTTCTAACTCTCTATCCTTCTCCCTTTCTCTCTGTAAAAAATCAATAAAAGATATTTAAAGAAAAGAAGCAAAGAGAGATGACCCAAATAAACAAAATCAGAAATGAAAGAGGTGAAATACAATAGGGCCCACAGAAATATGAAGAATCATGAAAAAATAATATGAGCAACTGTATTCAAACAAACTGGTCAACCTAGAAGAAATTGATATATTGCTAGAAAACTACAACCTTCCAAAACTCAACCAGGAGGAATCAAGATATCTGAATAGGAGAATCCAAGATGGCGGCATAAGGTGAACACCGTAAATGCAGCCGTGAACAACTATTTCAGAATATCCACGAAAAGAAAACACAGACACCACTCACACCCACAGGAAGGCTGGCTGAGTGAAAATTCCACAATTAGAAAGAGTCTGAGACTCAGAGGAGTGGCGGAAGCAAAGTACAGAGGTACGAAGGCGTGCACATGGGGCTCGGGGAGAGGGCTGGCGCCGGAGGACGCGGTTCTATTTCAAACTGGAAGGTACCACAAGCTCCCGGCAGCTCTGAACTCCAGTTCCAGGCGAGTTTCTGAGGACCCTGAGGCACACACACCCGGAGAAGGGGAACTGACTGGCACCGGGAGGAAATCCAAAGCTGGTTTCTCTCAGCATTGCTTGCAGCAATTACCACGGACACAGAGACCCAGTGTCTCTTAGCGCAGGGCTGAGAAGAAGCCATAGCTACTTTCTCCACCCTGCCCTGCAAACTCCCCGAGGCCCTGCCCCTCCCAAGCTGCGCCAGAGGCTTTTGCATATAAAAGGCTGAGTAGCCTAAGGCAAAGGCTAACTCAACACCTCCTTAAAGATACAGGAGCCAGCCATCACCCAGTGGCCAGAGTGGGACCATCCTAAATAAAACTCAGATCCACAAGGAACACACTCGGGGCAGATGCAGTGAGCACAAAAGCCCCACTGAAACAACACTTGCCCCATAAGGGTGTCTCCAGCACAGAAGTTCTCCCACTGTAGACAGAGCTGACTCTCATAACCAAGTGGCTTAGAGGTTAATTCCTCTCAGTGATCGCCTAACTCAAAAAGGGAAGCAGCCAAAATGCGGAGACAAAGAAACAGATCACAAATGACAGAAATGGAGGAAAGAAAATGACAGAACATAGAGTTCAAAACCACGGTTATTATGTTTTTCAAGAATTTTCTAGAGTCTGCCAATAAATTTAATGAGACTCTCAATAAATCTAATGAGACCCTCAAGGATATGATAAAGGACCAACTAGAAATCAAGCATACACTGACTGAAATAAAGAATATTATACAGAGATCCAACAGCAGACGAGAGGATCGCAAGGATCAAGTCAAAGATATGAAATATGGGGAAGCCAAACCCACCCAGCCAAAAAAGCCAAGACAAAAAAACAAACGAATGAACAAACAAAAAATCAAAAAGTATGAAGATAGTGGAAGGAGTCTCTGGGACAACTTCAAGCGCACCAACATCAGAATTATAGGGGTGCCAGAAGAAGAGAAAGAGCAAGACACTGAAAACCTATTTGAAGAAATAATGACAGAAAACTTCCCCCACCTGGTAAAATAAATAGATTTCCAAGTCCAGGAAGCGCAGAGAACCCCAAACAAAAGAAACCGAAGGAGGACCACACATATCATCATTAAAATGCCAAGAGCAAAAGACAAAGAGAGAATCTTAAAAGCTGCAAGAGAAAAGCAGTTAGTTACCTACAAGGGGGCACCCATATGACTGTCAGCGGATTTCTCAACAGAAACTTTGCAGGCCAGAAGGGAGTGGCAAGAAATATTCAAAGTGGAGGGGAAAAAATGGCGGCGGAATAAGGAGAAGAGTCCGGAGCCTGCCCGGGAACGGAGGGAGTGAGCAGCTGGGGCGAGTGCTTCCCAGCCCAAGCTGCAGAGGAGGTGGACCTGGGAAACACCTGCGACCGGGTGAGCCAGAATCCGGCTGGGAGAAGGTGAACTCGGGGCTTAGGGAGGGTCAGTGAACCAGACCCCAGCCC